>JARJDW010022367.1:0-94738 GCA_030264715.1 Adinopsis sp. GC000173 | reverse complement strand
TATGGATAGTCCAAAACATATATAACTATATGTTCAAGTTCGAAAAATATATAAACATTCTTTCTCTTGCAAAAAAAATCTTGAAAATAGCTTATTTTTGCTCGTTCTACATGGATTTTCCCCCCTTATATATTATTTTTGTAACATTGGAATTTCGTTTATCATTGTGACTAAAATTATTGCTACTATTTGTGTTTGTAGGTGATGAAAACTATATCCAACTCTTCGACATTTTTTTTTAGTTTTGCAACAAAATTAGGCAAGCACAATACATATCAAGAATGATTTGACAGCTCTATATTGAGTGACGGAGCTAAAGAACAAGAACAAAACTGAAATAGATAAGGAGTCTTATTATATATTGTCTTCTGTCACCTAGAAGATAGAAAACATTACTTCTGTGGAGTGGGAACTCCCGATGCAGGCGTGCTAAGAAATCTTTGTCACTTTAATCTTTTAGGGAATATTGGTTATTCATTTTCTTAACATCCTGCACAAAAAAGTGTCTTCTATCTTCTAAACCTGGGAAGTTAAAATCTGAATAAAGCTCCAGAGATGACGAAATTACCCTTCTTGTAGTGCTAAAGAATAACAATATGTTAATTTTACTTCGCAAGAAAATTTTATTGTCGGGTCAAGAAACTTTTTTACTTCATGTAACGTGTTCCAATTCATAGAAAAATAATTTACTATAAAACCAACAACTAACTCGTTCGATAGTTTTTCAAAATTCATTACTCAATTAGTATTTTTATTATACAAACATTTTGTGCATGGCACAACACAATGCGACATAAAAAACCGTATGTATGTAATGTATGAAATGCTGATTAATATCGGATGTGGTGATGCTAATCAATGCATCAACAACACGGTCGCTCCCCCACACCAAATGGATGATTTTAATAATATTATTGTTTGGCGCACACAGATCGGTTTATTAAAATCACTTCAAGTCAAACGAACCGCGCATACATTAATCAGATATTTGCGCGCTGTGTGCCCCCTCCGCCACGTACCGCATGTACAATATAATATCATGCGTGCGTGTTTGTGGATCACCGCGTGACGGACCGGGTGTGCATCCCTTCCGCAAAAAATCATCGGGGGGCATTGGACACGCACCCACAGGTGCACCAAATCGTCATTCGCAATTGTGTGCGAAGGGTGGATGGAGGTGGCAGTGTGGCATTTGTATTCGCGTACATGCATACACGCATGCATCTTTACTCTAAAAGCGTATCTTATTGCTGCACGATATTATTTTAATAACTTATGAATGGTCCTCTCCAAAGGGGGACCATTCAGACTCCTAGCGTTGATAATTTCATTTTATGCTTTACTCTATGGCATTAATGCAGGTTGTTTTTCTCTTGTCATTTCAGAAAATTGATGCGCTGTTTGGAGATGAAAATTCCTAATTTTCATCGTAATTATTCCTTAGAAACGTGCACCTTAAACTAACACTTGTAATCAAATCTAATTAATTTTAATAAATGAAATATAATTCTTGTATTATTACTACTATTATTACCATAAATAAAAATGTATAGTGATGTTATTTATTATATAATGGCAATAAATTATTTATTATTACTTAATTAAATTTATTTTTAAAATATCTTTGCAGAAACACTCAAAGTCATCCATATCTTGCAAGACTTTCAACACAATCTGCTTGATTACCTTCACGTCACACTTGTCATAATTTTGGTTATAAATAATTAAATTTCAGAGCTTTTCTACACAATCAAACTTCTTTTTACACTATTTACATACTTCAAATAGTCTGATAATAAGCTATCATCTTGGCCGGAACACTCAAAATCATCCATATCTTTCAAGACTTTCATCACAATCTGCTTCATTGCCTTCACATCACACTCATCATAATTTTGATTATAAATAATTAAATTCCAGAGCTTTTCTTCACTGCCATGTAATGCCACATACAACAATCCTTTAAGATTAAATGATAAATCATCACTATTTATTAAATATAGTTCCACAGTTAGACCTTTATCTTGTACATACTTGTATTGTTTTTCATTGAATGTTAAATAGTTCTTCAGTGCTGTAAACTCGATTGTAAATACGTCGTTAATATTGTTCGGAATGAAAAATCCATATTCGCATAAAAGCCGTTCGTTGTTGTGCGGCCCATACGATATAAAAATTTGTTCGTGCCTTTTATAACC
Organism: Adinopsis sp. GC000173; assembly: GCA_030264715.1. Classification (NCBI taxonomy): domain Eukaryota; kingdom Metazoa; phylum Arthropoda; class Insecta; order Coleoptera; family Staphylinidae; genus Adinopsis; species Adinopsis sp. GC000173. The sequence goes on along the minus strand of JARJDW010022367.1, from coordinate 92,540 downwards.
TGTCAGCGTTCGAAGTTTGAACATTAACGTGCTGCCATCGAGCACTGCATGCGTATTCGCCGTGTATGAATGATTAAACATGTCTAAATAAGGACATAAGGCCATTGAAGGGTCATCTGATAAAATCGCAGTTAAGGAGCCGGCGTTCGATTTACATCGAACCACGGCTGGATCCACATACACCGCTCGAGTATTGACCATAACATAGGCCCATACATACTGCTCTCTGCTTATCACGCAATCCATTTTCATCGATTCCCGTACGCGAGTCCAGCTCGCTTCGAAGTCCGATTTACATATTCGCACCCGTTCGTACAGTGTGCTAGGTAATTGGTGTGATTCGTACTGCGGCCACCACAGCCATGGTAACGTCGGACAACACTCAGGTAATGATTTAATATAATGCTTCCATGACGAATTAACTTTCTGCTTTTCTAGAACTAGAAACACTGCTAGCAGCTCATGAATGCGTAATGGACGTGTGATCATCGAGCCGATCAGTGAGCTTTCCACCACCGAGCAGGAAATCATTAAATCGTACGGAATTTCGATGAGTGAGTCGTTTATTTTTAGATTCTTCTTTGAAGCAACACCACGTCCAGTGATTGGGAAGTCTTTTAAATATAGTGCAGTGTCATTGCGCCAGTTACATCGTTCGCACATCCACCGTCTCAAATTAATTACGTCTTCATCGTGATTTAGATTGAATTCAGTGCATTGTCGTCGTCGTCTACGTCGGCGAGACGTTCTTCCCATCATCTATTTTAAACTTAAAAATAGCGCCAAATCGATATTTTAGTTCATCACAACAGCGACAACCATCGTGCGCTTGCTGCGCAGGCCATGAGTGTGCGATAACATAACCTTAAAATAAGCAAGCCGCATTTTTAATCACATTCTAGAAATAAATGTAAGTTATTAGATTATTTATTATGCTTACCTAGCGTTGCTGTTTCTTGACTAACATTTATTTGTATATATGGCGTATTTGATCAGAGATCGAAGCACGTAGTAAGCGTTTTTACGACATTGATCAGCACTTTACCACAGTCACACAGTCACATTGCAATATGGGCAGCTCAGACATTGAATTGGCCAATTGTTTCGATTACAAGGATTCGTTCGGGAAAAATTTGAAACTACTGCCAGGCAACGACCAAATTAAAGAGTTGCAAACGATTTTACGCGACAAGTAAGCATTAATTAATTATTACCTGCTGCCATACGATATTAATATTGTATTTGCAGAAATACGACACGCAATGACTTTAAATTCTACGCCGATCGCCTGATTCGTCTAGTAATTGAAGAAAGCTTAAATCAGCTACCATTCACCGATTGCAAGGTGACAACACCAACCGGCGCCACATACCATGGCCTTAAATATCGTTCGGGAAACTGCGGCGTCTCTATCGTCCGATCTGGCGAAGCCATGGAGCAGGGACTCAGAGATTGCTGTCGCAGTATTAGGATCGGAAAGATTTTGGTGGAATCCGATATCGATACACATGAGGCAAGAGTTGTGTACGCTCGATTTCCGGAAGATATCGCTCGCAGACAGGTAACACAACACTACATATGTCCAACACAGTTATACAAATATAATATAATTGCAGGTATTATTAATGTATCCAATCATGTCAACTGGTAATACAGTCACTCAAGCTGTTAAAGTATTAAAGGAACACAATGTGAAAGAAGACTGCATCATATTGAGTAATTTATTTTGCACGCCAGCTGCTGTCAATACTGTGATGGAATCGTTTCCCAAGGTAATGCAAGAAGATTGAGTATGCGATCCAGTTAATAGTGTAGCTAATTGAATTCGTTTTTGCAGATGAAAATATTGACGTCTGAAGTTCACCCGGTTGCTCCCAACCACTTCGGCCAGAAATATTTTGGAACAGATTAATTATATAAATAATAGAACTATTAATAAAGCATTTATATGGTTATTTTTTATTCATTGATTAATTGTTCGATTGTAATGTAAATAAAAGCGTTCTGACTCGTTGTCTGAATTATTAAAAAAAGTATAATTCATTTATATTAAATGCATTTATTTATTGTTATATGTATATTTTTACTTTTGTAATAAAGCTGTCTACTTTTTTTTAAACATTGTTGTGTTTGTGTTACGTTTATATACTAAAATAACCTTACTGTTAATATATCTAGTATTAAAATGGAAATGTAACTTAATTGCGTTTTAGGATTAATGGTGGATTATGTTAAAAAGGGCGAAAATAACAAGAGCAAACACTGCGCATAATGCCGACGCCTCGCATGTTGTATTGCACCTTGCACAATATAATAAATCGTATTAAAAATGAAAATTAGGAATCAATCGAGCCTGCAGCGGCTCATGGTGCAGCAGCCGCTTATTGCAAGCAAGAGAGGGTGGCTTAACATGCCCAAATGAACATTTAATGGGGGACAGATTACTAAAGGCAAGTGTTTATTGTCCAACCCCTGACAAACCAAACACTGATGGACCATATCATACACTATTGTCATTCTACAAATTTAAATATGATATTTTAAATAAACCTCGTTCCACATCAAAGTCGTAATGGATGCTTAAGATATATCATTTCATATCGTCTATGTCAGCAGCAATGACTAATGCTTTATTCTTCCGACTACCGCCTTATCAAAAATAAAGTTAAAATTACTTACAAAAGTGCAACGTAATGACAACCCAACTTACAGAGTTGACAGATGATGACAAACAAGATGTCAAGACCATGCGACTTTGATATGGAACAGGTTGAAGCGAACTCAAATTGTCACATTAAAAACTATAAATAAGCTTGAATGGCTTGACATTTTGCACTAACTAAAAAATATCTAGTTATTTACCAGCTGAATTTTCACACAAACCAAAATTTTATTGTAGAAAGCCTCATTCATTGATCACTTTTACACATACTTCATTTTGGTATTTAGATATTCAATTATCAACCAATAGAAAGTTAAATAAATATTTACAAATGTCATAAACAATGAAATGATCGATTCTTAAAAGTCAACATGCGGCATTTTTCGCAGATAATATCGTATAATTAACGATCTGGTTACGCTAGTTCAAAAAACAATTTTTATTAATAAGTGTCATTACATTATTTTCTAAGAATAGTTGAGATGCTTTGTGAAAGCCTTTCTCATTATTCAATATACCAGTGTGTCACAACCTTTTTGATTCCCCGCAACAGTAAACATTAATTAGTTATTTATTTTCCGCGGAAAACTGAGAAAAACAAATCATAGCTTGGGACAGGTTGTTAATATATTTATGCCTTATTGGCCATCGTAAATTTATTTTCTGGAAGAATGCTTATAGTGCCGATGTGTAAATTGCGGTAGGAAAAGACGAATATGTGCGTTGGATGGACATCAAAATGTACCCAACTTGACACATTTTTTTACAACTATCGTCCATCTGTTAGGGTTTTCTACGTAATTCACGTTCAATACACAACTTGGCGACAATAAATTTATAATACATTGTGAATCACGTGTATTTCTTAAAAATGAATTAATTTAAATATTATATTTCAGTAAATGGGAGCGCCACAAAACTATTCTTACTCACAAATAAACAAACAATTTTTAATAACAATAGATTTAATTACATTTCTGATTTGATCAACCCATTTGTGCAATATACCGAGTGCTTAAGCTGAACGAACAATCACGCACAATTAGAAAAATCCAACATGATCGCTGATCGGTTATCACAATTATAAACTATTTGCATGCTGGATTAGGCGCGCAATAGATTCCCGAATTGATAAGCGATATGCGCTGCTACATACAATCAACATCATCATGCAGCATGATGATGATGGGGGCGCATATATACACCTGTAACATTCACTCGGGGGGCATCTGGCATCTGTCAACCAGAACTACAAAACTGCATAGGACTACGACGACTAAATCACCCTCTTCAATCTGTGCGCATTGGTGATTCGGCAAGTGTTTTGGGAAAACGCCACGTGCCAGGGAAACGGTGCACGTGTTGGTATAGTACAACATTGACAATCTAGTATTTTTGCAAGGTGTTTTGTTTATTGTTCGCCAATTTACAAATAACCAATAGCAATTGATGAAAACAAAGTTTGATTTAAGCGCACATTTTTGTTGTAGATTTTTAGCTAATTCTTTTTTATAGACAATATTGTTGTTACAACTCTATGACTTCAAGAAGACATTTAAGATCTTAAAGAACTTTTTAGAGATTGGACGAAATTAATGGAAGAGTTTTAATCTAGATCTTGCAACTTAGGAGTATAGAGTTAGAACTGATTGAAATGTTAAAACATAACCGAGAAACGAAGATATATTTTAAGAAAATTAAATGCCAATTCTGTGTAAAAAGAGCGGATAATTATATATCAACATACTTCTTTGAGGCGCATATTTTTGCTTATGGTTCGAGAAATAAATGAAAAATCTAGATGGATTCACAATTTGAGTTTCGATTGAATCGATCTTCTTTAATTGCTCTTTTTATTGTCTAGCACAGTTAATTTTTGCCTAATAACTTCTTGTTGGTTTCTAATCCTTAATGTCACTTTTCCCTTTCTTTAAATCTCTTAATTTGTAAACCGCAATTTGTTCTATTTCTTTAGATCAAATGATGACGTGGGCCGAAACATGTTCACCCAAGAATTAGTTTAAATAAGAGTTTTTCATCAATTTTCTCCAATTTTATAGATAGAAACATTATTTGTTGCTAAAAACTCGTGATGAACCATAATTTGTCGATAAAATAAAATAAAACTGTGCAGCAACTTTGGTCTTTGAACTTTATTTAAGTTAAATTATTAATTTGTCGTAAATTTAATAGCAATGCCAACCGCAATTGTTGAGGCGAAACCTCACACCCCTCAAGCAAGCAAGTGTATGTAACATAGGGGGCACATTACCAAAGGGGGGCGGAGTTCATTGCTAATATTTATTTTGAAATATGATATTTATTAAAGAATGCAATGTTACATTTAGATTAAATATTTGTTTAAATAAGTAAGATTAAATAATCAAATGTAGCAAAATAATTTTTTGATCGCAAAATGGTTTTTTGTTGAAATAAATTGTTTATCATAAAACATATTGTCAAACAATTGTTAATTATTAGTGACGGTAATGATGTTTAAAGTGCCTACCAAGTTTTCTCCATACGAAGGGATGTTGCGCTAGGCCAAGGGGAAGATTTGCTCGGACCAACCCCCAAAACAATTTAGTAGGGTGGTGGGTGTCGGTTAAAATGCCCGTCCGCACCACCATCCGGCAGCAGTGCATTTTTGAAACATTAATCTGGTGGTCGTTCCTATTAGAATTCTAATAAAGTGTGCCCTGCCCGGCTCGCGCGCGAATTTTGTTTCCAATTATTTGGCTGGGTTTGGCAGGTTGTGTTAGTCAAATAATCAAAACAGTTCCAATTGTCATGTGCGAAATGTTTCCAATGAATGGGTATTTTAACACGCGCTCGCAACACAGCGCGTCGGAGGTGAAGTGCGGCGATCTGACCGGCTCGGCGAAGCTGCTGGTACCTGGCCGTGTGATTTCCTCGACGCGCATCCCGCAGGGCGCGCTCTCTATGCCGATTAATCCAAAAACGTTGATTGGCGAAACAGACGTGGTACAAGTAAGTCAATAATACAATCTCTGTCTGAGTAACAATGAATTAATCGATTATTGTTAGATCTCTGTTGGTACAAATATGTTTGGTACGCTCGAGTTGGAGGAGAGCTGCAAGAATGTATGGAAGCCGGAGGTGCATTGGGTGCGAGCGCTTCGTTTAGCCGACGATTGTCACAGCTATAATATTCAATTACGCAAACTGCCTCACCATTCATCTGGTGATAATAAGAGTGATGAAAAGCCGAAATTGGTTTTACAAGCGGTGCGACCGGTCGAAGTTGGGCAGGAGTTGCTTTTATGGTTTTCGGAGGATCTGCTTGCCACGTTGCACATGGGATTTTTAACTCCAGCGAATATACAAGGTAATAATAAATAAAGTTTTTATTCTAAATTTAAGAAATTTAAATTTGAAAGACTTTTTGGAGAAGTTTACAAAAGTAGAAAATGGCAATAAAGAAACCTAAACTTTTTATGTATTTTTTTCTCTATCATCAACAAAGGAAAATATAAAAAAGCAAATGTTATAAATCTTATGATAACCATCAACAAAATTTGGGATTTGAATGGATTCTTCACTTTTAAAATTTATATTCTTAACAGTTATCGTAAAATCTATAATATTGACATTTGAGTTTGGATTTTATCTCCTGGTTAATAATACATGAAAATTTGAGATTGTCTTGACATTGCCACATGTTTTTACTTCTCTAAGACATTGCTGTTGTTGAATTCCTAATATTGGTGTCTCAATTCTGGCTTATTAGTTAATATTATCAAGCAAAAACATTTGTTTGGGCACAAAGAAAAGTATATCCTTAATTTAAAACGGGATTTCTTTAAGATTGGTTATTTGGGAATAAAATGTTTGACTAAGGAACTAACGTAATCTTAATTTAGGCTAAGATCCCAATATTTGTATGTAAATTCTATTAATTAAAATTCTCAAGTTATACTCAGCAAAACCATTTGTATGTGTTCAAAGAAAAGTTTATTTTTAATTTAGAAGTTTGTGATTTGTGAATTGAATGTTTGACTAAGAAATTAACGTAATCTAAATCAAAGTGCTGCATCGCTTCTACTACTTGTGTGCCCAATTAACCAAAACTATAAATGACACTAGGCAATCGGACTTCGTTTTGCCAATATCGCATGCAATCATGAGCTGTAACTTGTCCGACAATGTCACCCAAGCTACTGACAAGCTATACCTCTCTTGCCGATACTATTTATTAGGTTTTATGATTTAAAATCTTCATTTTTTCTATAAATTAGAATAACATTTGTAATTAGTTTATTATTTGTAGGTCAAAAGAATTATGTATGTACAAAATGTTCCGCACTCTACGAGAGTCCGAATCCACTGAAACTCCACCTCACCCTCGGTTGTGGCATTTTTAAAATCACATGGCTATGGGAGAAGCTATCCAACAGCCTGCTCGAGGCGAATACGCGCGAGAATCGCACCCTCTCCGAGTTTCGCTTCAAGCTCGTCTCGGAACCGACGCTGCCAAAGCAAAAAAGCGCCATCGACCTCTCAGCACCACCAGAGAAGCGCAATCGCGTCGAGAGCAGCACCAACGATATTTATAGGCCTTACACACAACACTACAATTCCGCTTTTAAACCATTCCAAAAAACGAACAATAATAATGTAGATAATAATAATATCATAAGTCCCACACAACACACAAATCATCAAAACATTTTACAATGGCCGAGGTTCACCATGCCGCAGGACTACATCCACACGCCGCTGCTGACGGCGCAGAGCAGCTGCGACAATGAGGCGCAGATCGAGAGCCTAGTGAGCAGTTTGGGCAAATTCAAGGAGGGCCACATATGCCTGTACTGCGGCAAATCGTACTCGCGCAAGTACGGCCTGAAGATCCACATTCGTACGCACACCGGCTACAAGCCGTTGAAGTGTAAATTCTGTCTGCGGCCATTTGGCGATCCAAGCAACCTGAACAAGCACGTTCGGCTACATGCCGAAGGGGAGACGCCCTACAAGTAAGTACTTAGATATTTTATATGTGAAAAATGAATCATTTATTTATTATTTTGTGCAGGTGCGAGCTGTGCGGCAAGGTGCTGGTGCGGCGCAGGGATTTGGAGCGGCATTTGAAGTCGCGACACGTTAACGATGTCAATCCGATTACAAACATCACCGATGAGGAGTCGAACGAAACGAATTCGATTGATGTGAGCGATGAGGATCACGATAAGACTGATAAATGATTGATTCGTTTAAAGTATGTCGATTGACTGACCTGACAATAATAATTCTAGTCATATAATAATGTGATTTATATTTTGTATATTTCTGTTGATATATTATAGATTTTCTAAACATATTTTAAATAATAAATATATATTTTAGTAGATTTGTGAGAAAACGAATATCAACATATAATTCTAAAATATGTAAATATGTATATTTTTATCAGATGTTTTAAAAAAGCAGATTTCTATTTGTTGTTATTTAATGTGTAATAATTATTGTTAAATGTATATAAAGCAAAATTAGTATAAAAATTGCATAAAATTATAGAAGACTACATTTTTTCTAGTAATGGATATTCTTTTCTGATAGATGAAATAAACGATTTTGGTGACAAACTAAACAAAAATTTCCACAAACTGGCGTTTTAATAAAAATTATCTAAGTTTTGACAATTTCTGTTAGTAAACCGCTATTTTTCGTGGAAATCCTTGAGACATATTTTGATGGTGTTAAGCTAATTTAACATTCTTTTCTAAATTACATCACTTTTTTGAACAACAAGCAGGCAAAAATTAAAAAAGAATAAAATATTTACTTATGTAGATAAATTCGCGCTAGATTATAGAAATTGTACAAGGCGCAACGCTTATTTTGGAAAAAAGCAGACGGAAATGCAAAAATCTTGGAAACCACTGTTGTAATAGTTTATGTAAGTACTTTACAAACGCAATCTTAGTCTAAAATATCATATATTTTGTTTGTTTTACAATAGATATCTAAAGTGCATTAATAATTAATTATAATTTGTTTAAACCAAGTGGCAAACGCCCGTAAATTTATTCTTTTTAATGTTTTGGAATTGAACGTAATAACAATAAACATTTTCCATACCTCCTGGCTCCTGCAACTTGAATGTTACAGTTTAAAAACAAAAAATGCATTTTTTTAGAGTAAACATCGTGCAATTAACTAATAATAAATTTTTACTGTTACATTGTAGACGTGATTCGCGTTCATTATTGTGACACATTGCTGGTATGCAAAAACTATTCGTATTAGTACGAAAAAAACATGTTATATATGCTTTGAGCTGAAGATGAGCTATACAAAACAACTGGCTGATGTGATAAGATCACATAAAATTTGTTTAAATTTGAATTTAATTAATTTTGCGATCGTAACATAAATCGCTCGTAAATTGTGTTTGTATGTTTAAACTCGACTTGTTACAATTGACAAGCAGAAATGCATTTTTTAGACATACAAAAATCGTGTAATTAACTAATAATAAATTGTTAGTGTTAATTGTGGACGTGATTTGATGGCCGGTATGCAAAAACTGTTCACATGTTATATGGTTTGAGGTGAAGATGAGCTATACAAAAAATCGCTATTAAACTGGCTCTGTCTAAAACCGCTTTTGTGGTGTCAACATTAAAATGCCGACCGATATGATAAGATCACATAAAATTTGTTTAAATTTGTGTTTAATTAATTTCGCGATCGTAACATAAATCGCTCGTAAATTGTCTCTCACAACACCATTCTGTAAACTAATAGCCTTGCTCGCATAATAATCGCACACATAATACATATAAACACACATGGAGAGAAATAAAGCGTATTTATGCAAAAATTCTCATACGCGGATATAATTAAAAAAACGGGTTTAAAAATAATCATTTGTGTTTTTGTGCGCGCGTAAAGAATCCCAGCACTAATCAATTCAATAAATTCAATAAAAACAAGATAATTCAGTGCGCGCAAAGAAAGAAGAATGTGGTAAGGCACCGGCACCGGCACCGCACCATCGATGTCTAGCTTTTGCAGTAAATGCACGTTTTTAAGGCTAAAGCATGCGTGTAGTATTAATAATTTATCGTCCAGTAGGGAAACAGCACAACACACACACACACACACACAAAACAATAACGGAATTATGTCAAGTGGTATTATTTTGCAAGCGATATTTCGATTTTTTTGTTTCGCATGGCAATTATTTAATTGAGATACCATACCATCATCATCAAGGCGCATGGTGGTAGATATGCTGGTGCGCAAATTTTTCTTCTCGTCGTTGTCGTCGCTAATTGCATTTGAGCAGCGCGATATTGCGAAGTGGGGACGGGGCCGCGAGAAGAGGCCCCAACGCGACGCGGCGGCTCACATATATATAAAAGCTGATAAATAACAATGGCCAGTTAGTCCCTCACATTACAACACAACATTGAAGTGCTACACTCATCGGCAATTATATCCACCACACAAGTGTAGTAGTCAATTAAATTGGAGCAAAACATGCACAGATCAGTTGTAAGTTAATTGTTTATTTTTATAAATAATTTTTAAATATTTTCGACTTGTTGTTGTGCGATCGGAGATACAAAATTGGTTAAGCCCACACTCTTCTTTTAATTAATGCCTAGCTGATGCTGACAATCAAATTTTATATTTTGATGTATCTATAATGAGATAAAATATTCATAATTGTGATTTATTAATTGTGAGTCATCGCAAATAATTTATTATAATATATTCCAAGTTTTTTTACTTCGATATTTTTCGAACTAAATGTTAACCAAATAATATAATATAAAATCAACAAAATATTTAATTTTTCATTATAATAAACAAATTTTCAATATCTATTGCCCTTTATCTTAATTTTGATGGTTTTTTAATAAAATTTTTCAATTGTCAATTTAAAAAAATAATTTGTTCATTTTATTTAATAATTTTTAATGTTAATAGCGAGACATTTATACCCCCTTAAAGTTAAAACAATTTTTGTAAGAAAATTATATTCAATTCCATTAATTTATCATTTGTGGAACAAAAATAGCGTATTTCATTAAAAAGTAATTAATCAAATTTAATGGTTATTATGTATTGTTGGGGAAATTGCATTTATAAACGTTTTATTGTATAAATTAATAATTACGAGCTTTTTTATACAAAAAATTAAATAATTTAATAAATGCAGATAATATTTGATTATATTTAAATTTTTGCATACTAATTTAATAGTTTTTTTTTTTATATTACTATTTACTATTTATTTATTGACTAAAATAATTTATATTCCTTTTATATCAAATACTTTTTCTTAAAAATTTTGCGTAAAATTTGATTAAATTTGCTTAAAATTTATATTCGTATCAAATTACATCTGGTATTATTTTAAGCGATTGTAAATGTTTTGGAGAATAAGTAAATAAATGTACAATAATGTTTTTTTTTGACAAAACAGGTTCGACCATAAAAATGTTTAAAATTAGTGAAATCATTTACAGTTAAAACAATTTAAATATTATTATTTCAAGTACTTGTATGTGCTTTGTGTTGTTTGTTGCTATACTTATTATATATCTCTACTTACAGATATATTTTATATATTTTTTTAAACGCACATAATTACGTTTAATTAAAATCGGTAATAATCGTAAAACTAATTAATGATAATTACAAAGCACATAAATATTTTTATTTCACCATTTATTCGCTCAAAATTGGCAACAGTATTACTGTTAGGTTTTTTTCTTGTTATGGCCGCAACACGAAGAAAATATTAATTTTTCAGCTAACTGTTTTATCCAGCCAGCCGGCGCGCTATTAATCTGCTAGCTGTATTTGATGATGATCCCGCTTTCTTCTTCCACATACCTAAATTTCCAACCAAAAATTATTCAATTAAAAACAAATTAGCTGCCGATGATGTTGAATTTGCACGATCGCCCATTTTCATCCATCATATAATATAATAAATATACAACAATACGAAAACACGCTTTATTTAATTACATAAAAAGCGAGAAGAAACGCTCCGGGCGCTTCACAATTTTTATTTAGATAAATAGAAGGAATATCGCCATATTATAATTTACATATTTAAACATTTAATTATGTCGAAAAACGCCCACGAGGACATGGAAAATGTATTAGAAGCATCGCCGGGAATGGTAACGGCGCCTTTTCGAGATTACTCACGCACATATACTGAAAAAGTGTGGAAGCTTCCTATATAACAAAATTAATTAATCAACGCACATATGTTGCTGTTTTTGGCCGCAAAATCTAAAACACGAACATTGCATTATTGCTCGCCGCGGGTGGTCCGTACAACATTCAAAATTACAATAATTGCACCTTCTAATGCTATGTTATGACCACAATCGGTATAATTGCGTATATAAAGTAAGATATCACAAGTGTGTAATAAGCTAATTAAATATGCTGAAAATTATACATCAATGCATAAATATAAAACTTTTATTGAGTCTGAGTGCATATGCCCCACGTTCGTTCTTTATTCGCCCAACAACAACATAACACGATATTGCGTTCGGGATGCAAAAGTGTGAATGTGTAGTAACCATTTTTTATATTATATATCCTTACGCGAAACAGGTTTAATTACCCACCGGTCGAAAAGCTCTAAAAAGCAGTGGTTTCCAATCTATTTTCATTTACGATAAATAATCGACACATGTAATAATCCAATTTCATAAAAAGATTCTGAAAATACCATAGGGATAAATGTTAGTGAAAAGTCAACAAAACTTTAAAATTTCAGTGCTTGCTGAATATGAATAGTCTTGTGTCCCACAATTTGGAGACCACTGTTCTAAAGCATAGACGTGTACAAATCGCCGCATCATCATCATCATCGCGCAAAAAAAGCAATTTGGTGGTGTGGTAGTAGGCCGATCGATCGATCATCGATCAACCATGCACCGCAGCAGCACCACCACCACCAGCGGTCGTTAAAAATGCGTCGATATAAAACACATACAACATATTTAAGGTAAACACCTACTGCAAATAGCCATAAATTGTTCGCGCACGATGAGTTCAATGTCTTTTCAATGTCACTGCCGACTTTTATTATTATATATTTTATTTAACACCATAGAGCTCAAAAATTGAAAGTGTCTAAAAGCAAATGGTATTTAATCTTCATTGACTTGCAGAACCCTTCAAGTTATAAGATGTATAGAGCAATACTTTTGGTGACTAGAGTATCAACCTTATTTTTCTAGTAAAAATTACAAAATTTACCTCATTTGTATTAAATGTAGTTTCATTTCATATTTTATCACCTATTTTAGTTCATTATCAATCATTTTATTATTATTTTGATTCGCAAAATCCCTTGGTATGTTTTACTCTTCATTGATTTGCAGAACCCTTCAAGTTATAAGGTGTATAGAGCAATACCTCTGGTGACTAGAGCATCAACCTAATTTTTCTATTAAAAATTACAAAATTTACCTCATTTTATATTTTATTACCTATGTAAATTCATTATCAGTAATTTTATCATTATTTTGACTCGCAAAATCCCTTGGCATGTTTCTTGGAACACTGACGTTCCATAGCACCCAGTTTGAAGGCCACTGGTCTAAATTTATTTTATAATCTCTTTATTTTTATTATCACATTGTCATTTTATTATTATTATTTTGAATCCCTTGGTATGTATCTTGGAACCCTGGCCATAATTTTATCGTGTCTTCATTTGAAGGGCTCTACCATCATAATAGTGCGTGTTGCCGCACAGCACACAATAACGTTACATCATAACGCTATTTCAATTGTTTAAATTCTATATGCAAATAAATGGCATCTGCGTTACACCGCACCAACAAGAACAGTTACCAGCTAGCTACTCATTAATATTCATCGAATTTTGACAAATTTTTCAACAACATTGTGTTATTATTTATTTGCGCTTAGATGCTGAAATTGAATGAAGTGGTGCCTTGTAACGATTTGCATAAATAAATATTAAGTTTTACTATATTTACGGAAGTCGCGCACAAAACCTATGATTAATATCTTAATTTATTTGCAATCCGACGATTTGCTTATCATGGCCAAAAAATCGATTTTGCCTTTAATGTCACTTGTAGAATTTCCAGTATTGTCCCATCCATGTATGTTAATTAAAATTTCTAGAAAAAAAAACTACAACTAGTGCGCTAATTGGTTAATCGATTTTCATTTCGGTCGGTACTGTCCTTGCCTTTTAAAAATCTATTTACATAATTATATTTATTATGCAAAAGTGAAAAAATAAGCAACATTTTAAAAATCATTCAGATGATAAATGAAACTATTTCAAATATTTGCTTTTATTACTCAGCTGGAAACTAATGTGAATTTTATTGTAATTCACATTAAAATAATAGCCAAATTAGCAATATAAAAATTCTGAAAAATTCACTTAAATAAACAAATTATGTTAGACACAATATATTATGTAGGTATTAATAAGATCTTTTAGATAATATACTATAATAAATAATTTTAATTTTTATTAATTGGATATATTTTTACTGCTTTTATTGCTTCATCATATATTCACTAGTAAAGTAGTAGCCAAATTGATGTTAAATGTTTTCGGCAACTAAACAGAAATGCTATTGTGATTAGCATGAAAAAGGCATAAAGAAGGTGTGATAAGCTAATGGAAATATTATTGTAATTAATATAAAATTAAAGTATTAAAGTAAAATAACGCGAATAATGAGGTACGAAATAGATATCTAATGATAAAAGTATAATTTATATAAAAAGCCTTAAATATCAAGCCAAGTAAAATTTAATTAAATTAAATCAAATAAACAGCCAGAAAAGTCAATTATGTGGTGACACTTAATAAGAATATAAATTATTTAAAAAATATATCAAATTATAATTACTAGGAATATTAATTTGGCAAGCTATGGAAAATTTTATTACACTTAACATTAATAAGAAAATTCAGTTCCAATGTAAATAATGATAGACGACATAGTTAATTATTTGCAATTGCTAAAAAATAAATGTCTTGTCGAGTTACAAGACACAATTATTATAAAATGTAATTAACATTTAACAAGGTAAATTACTAGAAAAAATGCTGAAGAATTCAGTTAAATAACAAGTTAATTATGTATTTACCTGCTCTAAGAACATACTCTTTATAATTCATGTGGTGGCATGCTGAGAGAAGTGACATTAAAATCAGCATATATTTGGCATATTTGAAATGCAGGAAAAAATCTTATTATTCTGAGTTATTAGACTAATTAGAAATTTAAATAGTGCTCTAATTAGTTGATAATACGTCTGATTCGACACTCGTCCTTGCCCTTTACGGAATTACAGTCTGGTAGCCTTGTCTACCAATAAACCATTAAAGTTGAAGGCTCGTCTTTGGAAAATTGACACACCTCATAATAATAATAATAATCATATTACGCTGCCAGGTTACAAATTACTGCGTGTTACCATAATAATCACAACAGGTTCATAATCAATAAAAGTATATTACGCTCATTATCTTCTTTCTTTGCATCTCAGGCGCTCGCTTGTCTACTGTCGATCCTCTCGCCGAGCGGATGCCTGCAGCCGAACTTCTTCTACCCGCACCCGTTCTACAACGCCCTTCGCTACTACGATCCGTACTATGAGTACTCGAACCAGCTGACGCCCATCCTGCCCGTTAACATTCTCAACGATAAGGTGCTGACGTCGTACAGCAACCAGCCGGACAGCCTGCCACCGCTCAACATTCTCGCCGAGACGCCGTTTCAGATAAAGAACGACTTCACCGTCGTGCCGATGCTGGTGATGGCAAAAGAGAATATGCGAATGATCTTGCGTGGTGATGTTATCGGCGTGTCGGCCAAGCAACCGCTGATGACGATACGCGGTAATGGCGAGCTGATGCAATGTCTACCAGCAGTAAAGATCATATTAGCCAAACCAATACTCGTCTACAGTCTAAAAACGAGCATCGTATTCCCATCCGAGTTTTTAATTCACTACACCACGTACAGCATTCCGATTCAAGTCGGTGCTGTGATTGCCCCAGTGGCTCAAGACGTTTTCGTGTCGACACAACATCCTGTTGCTGTGAATGTGGTGTACGCAGTACCCACCGTGCCGTTCAAAATCGACGCAATGCGTGAACCGATTACTCCGGACAATCAAGCAATCGTCGTCGAGAGCAGTCCGATTAATCAACCACCGCTTAACGTTACGATAATTGACTTCCCCGAAAAGGAGGCCGAACCTGTTCTGGTCGTCGATGAGGAGGACGACGAGCTAGGTAATCATCACAAAATATTGCATAGTCATGCAGCACACTAATTGATAGATATAGATGTTTCTAATATGATTTTGCAATTTCTAGTTAATCGAAATCCACCCCAAGTATTGGCTCCAGCCGGAATTGTGCAATCGACACAGCCGAAACCACACGTCAGTACGTTCTTGAATTCGAAAGAGTCTCCGGTCCTTACAGCACTCCGAGAGGAGGCATTGAAACGAGCATAGGCTAGGCTAGTATAACGATCATTGTGCACAATTACATCAAGTACTTATTTTTAATTATATATGATAAGATTTTTTAAATAATAAATAATTTTAATTTATGCCCCTGATTTTGTATTTACTGCGTTAAGTGAAAAAATCACTCTTTGTGTGATATCACTAAAAAACTACAACAATTAGAATAGACGTGAACGTAATCGCGAATATGAATACATCTCTTATTCCTACAACTGTTTGCATAAAGTACATTATCAAAAAATTTTCATTGCAATCGAATAAAAATCATAAAAAATAGTGCAATCAGCTGTGGGTACGCATAAGAGATACACGTGCTGTAACTTGTACGAGCCTCAATCGATAAAATCTATCTGTCCCGCAGTTAATGTATAATATTTTGAAAACAAAAACGGCAAACGGTGAAAAGAACTAAAAATTCATTTTTGCAGTTAATGCGTATGTATACGAATCGTAAAGAAATATAATATTCTAAAATGACAGCTCTTAAAAGATATTCTTGTATTGTATTCTTATTAGATCTGGGACAATGCTGTGATTTACGACAAACATTGCATACAAACTGCAACAAGTTTATTGAATACGCAGATAAATCAAATAAGATTTTCACAGATATAGCAATAGCAATGTCCATGTTAAAAGTAATTCATGACTTAAAACACACACACACAAGAAGAATTCATCTTCAAGGCTAGCCGGGAATAATGTGCATATTGCTTTCGATTTATCGATCAACTTACCGACTATGAGATTTTAAATAAATAGCAGAACGTGCAACGCCTTCTCATTAATATAAGGTAAATTGCATTATTATTTGCAATTTACAAGATACAAATCATTTATCTTAGTCCTTATTTGTAACAACTTTGAGTTAGTTCTAAATGCTTCATATTTAGTACATACTTTGTTTTAAGTTTTACTTTTTTGGGATTCAACAGTAGTGTACTGGTCTTTTCCAAGAGGGATAAGTTGTTCTCGATCTTGGTGCATGTCTTGTATCGTTATGGCATTGAGAAAATCATTGAAATTGTGATAGACAGACAACTACAAAATGTGTAATATTAAATAATATTTGATTTTTTATTTTTACGAAAATGAAATAAATGTCTAGTCATGACTTATTAGCCAGCAACTCAATAATTTTCAGCTTAACTAAAAAACTAATTGAGCAACTCATTGAACGTCTGACAAACAACTACGAAGAGTATAATATTAAATTATTTTTGGTCAATGTCTTTTAAAATTGAATAAAAATTTAGCCACAATTTTATTAGCCAAAAACTCAATAATTTTCAAGGAAATAAAAAAAGATATTAAAATTTAGTTGCCAAACTATAATAATAAAACACTTTCCGGCTTGAAAATTCGTATTAGGTACTCGCGAGAAAAATCAGCAATTGCCAATAAACTTGAAAATAATTGAATGTATGACAACTATGTAAAGTACTCCTATAATATTAAATAAGTTTTAATATATTTGTTTTAAAATTGATGTAAAATTTAGCTACCTGCCTGTAAATTCGTATATTATTCGCGTAAAACATAAGCAATTTCCAATCAACTTTAAACGCATCGCTAAACTAGTAATAAACGACTTTTCTATGAACATATAAAGCGAGTGGCGCTTTTACATCGCAATGTGTATAATATTACTATAATCCTTGACGTACGTATATAATATTTAAACACATTTATTGTATAAATAATGAAATTAAAACCTCCACTTGTTGACTATCATTATGACTAATGTATTCGTACTTATTATTGATGCATTACCACTCTTACCTAAACAAACCTTAAAAACTAGCAAAATAATGTTCACATGGTAGTTTCACTACTATGTGATAGATATAAAACATAGCTTACAGTGTATATATTTGGGAAAGGTAAGTAAAACGTTGATACTAAAGCAGTAGAAATAGAAAACATAAGAATCCTAATTCAGATTGAAGACATTTGTATTGATTTACCTTCCATTCACAGCATTCAATAAATGTCCAATAAAGAAACTAAAACATAAAAACGTAATATTTCAGAGAATATTTAGACAGTTTGGAAATCTTTGAAATTGGGCGTCTTATGTATTCTTTCCAATTTCATATTTAGACCATTTATATAAATTGTTTTGAATTGTTTTTTCAATAATCAAAGGTTAAGGTTATAACGGTTATAATTTTACCCCATTTTCTTGTCGTTATTATTGCAATTCATCTATCAATTATTACATTGCACCCTATTAGTTAATGTTAATAAATAGTAGTATAAAATATGATTTTAATTTATTTTCTTCACTGCACTTGTTTGAAGCCTTCGTTTGTTCTGTCATTTTCGAGTAACCACTAGTAACTTTTTCATTTTGAATGTTGGCTATAGGTCGTTAAAGTTGTTTTCATATATCTAACGACTGACGCGACTGACCAACCAACAAGCGGCATCATTTCAACGCTTTCCCGGCATTTTGTCGCAGAGCATCGTGTGTGTTTGTTACAAATCATGTAAGTTATTGCATTTTTCTTAATATTTTGTAATTTATCATTTTTGCATCGACCATAGTTGTCTACATAGCTAAAAGACGTAGTCTATTTTTATTTTGCGTTTATGTATAAGATCATATAAGATCGAGCCCGCCATTTTCACTAAACGGCGATTAAAATTTTCAATTCAATTGAAATTCTAACTAAACTTATTCTCTTGTTCTTAGTTAGCTATCAGAAATAGTTATAATCTTGAATAAAAATTAAAATGGCCAAGAAGAAGGTAACTGATTACACAGTCGAACGAATTGTGGACAAAAGAATCCGTCATGGAAAGATAGAATATTTTCTTAAATGGGAGAATTACAGCGAAAAGGAGAATACATGGGAACCGAAAAGCAATCTTAATTGTCCAGAGTTGATTGAACAATTCGAAAAGTCTTTGTTGGAGAAGGAGAAAAACAAAGATGAGGTTAGGATTTAAATCAAATTGACAATACAACATACTAACTGAACATGATTTCATTTTAGAAAAAGAAGGAGAGAAGAGATTCATCTTCATCGTCCAGCGAATCCGATGACGAGAGTGTTTCCAACAAAAAACAGGTATGCATTATATATTTGTTTACACTATATGTGAATTATCATTTTACTTGTAGAATAAAACCGAGAAAAATAAAGCGAAAAGAAGCATTAGAGTTGACTCCGATTCAGACAGTAACGATGGAAAAAGCAAAGAATCGGACGACGAATCAAAGGCGAATAAGAAAAAGAGCGATCCAAAAAAGAAAAAATCCAAAAAGCAAGAGTCATCTGATTCAGACAGTAGCTCCGATAGTGAAGAAGAGGCTGTAAAAGCTAAAGCAGCAAAGAAGAGAAAAAATGAATCTTCCGATTCTGAAGCAGATGATAAGGAGAATGCTAAAAATTCGGATGAGGAGCCACCGAAAAAGAAGGAGGAGAAACGCAAGCGACCAACTGACAATGAGAAAGCAAAGAGGAAGAAAGTGGAAGAATCTCGCAGTAGCAAAGATACAGGGAAAAAATCCTCCAAAGTTGAAAAGAATGGATTTGAAAAGGGCTATGAAGCTGAAAAGATTATTGGTGCATCAGACACCACCGGCGAATTACTATTTTTAATGAAATGGAAAGGCATAGATCAAGCAGATCTTGTACCTGCTGCAACCGCAAATGTAGTATGTCCCCAAGTAGTAATAGCATTTTATGAGCATAGGCTAGTATGGTATTCACCTGACAATGCGAACTAAAACACACATTTATTGAAAAATCTTTAAACAAATTATTTTAAGAATCTTAACTTTTTTACCTAAAAATTCAGTGTAGCTTTTAAGTTTAGAATTATTATTAATTATTTTCTGTTCACGATATTACTGAATTTTTGTATGTGTATCATGTTTTCAAGTAATAAATTTATCTAATAGTTGAGATTATTTTATATTTAAAAGGAACTTTTTATTTGGTGAATTTTCACTATTTAATTTTAGACTATGGGACATGTTTCGAGAATAGGTCATTGTCATGTTAAGCGCCTTTAGGTTGAATGTGGAGTATGTTCGGAATGAATGCAGAGGTATACTGCAGGTCGTTAAGGTGTTTTGCAAAATTCGTTGTTTTGTTGTTTCGGAAGGCTGCTTCATATTCCTTAACAAATTGATCGCTATATCAGCCGTATGTGTCCGACGATGGCCATTTTTGTTAAGGCTAAGCCAGACCTAAATATGCGACACTACGCAAAATTACATTATATTTCTAAGGTGGACATGGACTCCCAGTAATTCATGTGATTTAGTCAATTGGGTATGTTTATTTTAGTCAATTGGGTATGTTTATTTTAGTCAATTGGGTATGTTTATTTTAATTAATTGTGGTGCAGTTTATTTTAATTAATTGTGGTGCAATTTATTTTTATTATATTATTAAATAATAATTACATGAGTAGTATACAGTATAAATATGATTTAAAATAAAAAATGAAAAAATGATGAGCTACCTATCTACTTATATACAAATATTACATAAAATTAGGTATTTTTACAAAATTTATAATAATGTGCACTTGCCTATACGCTAATTATAAATAATATCTTAATATTCTACAATTATACAATATCACAAATAATTTGCTTACTCCATTGTTTGTCTAGCTGCCTTAATAATTATTATGATCTGGAGCGTGTTATATCTGACTACATTTATCTCATCATGTACTATATAAAAAATAGCAATTATTAAGTTACTTTTTAATCGTTGTCGAATTACATATAAAGCTCAAAGCGATCTATTACGAAATTAAAAACACATTTCCATCTCTATTAATAATACTAATATACATTTCGCAGATAAAATATTTGTTTCGAGAAGATTAGAGATCACAATTGCATTGCTTAAAGAAATATTCAGTCATCAATAGATACTTGTACAACCGTTTTTTTATTTATTTATTGCCATCGATTTTCAGCTTTTGTTGTCATTTGATGTTGATGTTTCCGCTTCATTTTGCTATTGAGGTTCGTCCTCAGATTCCACGATTTCTTGCGACGCCACGTTCTAGAAAACGATAAGTCATTTAGATAGATAATCAAACCTTAATAATACTTGTAATAATTTAATACACTTGGTGATTTTCAATGAGATGATTGTTGACAGTGGCGGCCTTAGATGGCTCGCAATGACTAGGGCCGCCACTGATTGTTGATGTACTTACTTGGACAAAGTACGATTTCGAACGTTTTGGATCTTGATGGGTGCAGAGTGTGACAATGGTAGTGACCTTGTAACTAATGCTTTACAGTTAGTCATGATATCAAAATGAATGATTGTAAATGATGAAGTATGTTGCGAATGAAAGCGCGAATATGTTACGAGTGATGATAATTACGATAATTACTTACTATTAACATCCATTTGTCGTCTTTTATTGTATCGTTGCGGTTGTGGCAGAGGTGGGTGCATTGGTATTTGATTGGGTTTCATTTTATTAATGTGATTATAGTATGAATAATTGCTGACGGTGCAACTTCTTCCTTTGCACGCCATTAATCGACGTAATTGGTCGTGGAAAAATTGATACTCTTCGGGCTTTAATTGATGAATTCTATTTTGTAGCTCAAATGGATCTGTAATTGCATTTAACATTTAAAAACGTATATTCAAATTAGATTTAATTCACCTTTGCGCAGGTTATAATACGTTCGCAGACCGGTAACGAATTCACAATACAGTATGTTATGTGTTGCATTAATTGTTCGAATACAATTGTACGTATTGTTGTTTGCGTTCATACAGAAGCAGAATGGGCCGGCAGTCCAAAGCGGAGCCGTACGCCAATGATCATTATCATGTCGGAAACAATGTATCCTTTCCGCCAGACATTCTTTCTCTAATTGCGCCTTCTTCTTCAGCTTCCTGGCCTTTTTCTTTAAACGCTCCTCTTTCAAACGTCGGCGCTCTTCTTTTGCAATTTCCCTTTCATTCGGTACGTACACCTCCTCTGTTTCACAGTGACAATACTCCTTATTCGCATTAAAGCCTGCTGATGATTCCGTAGTCTAAAAAATATTTGAGATTAAAAAGTAAAATAATTTATATATTATTGTAATTACTACCTTTGCTAAAATATTCTCGGTGGTGGAGGTATCATTATAAATGGAAAGTTCTGATGTGTAAGCGTTGTAATCATCAGATGTCGAACTGAAAGCGTTTTCAGTTGTGCTGCTGCTTTGATAGTTAGTTTCCGAACTAAATTCATTAACATCAATCGGTTTTGATGTTGTTGATGTATGATTATGTCGAAAATGTTTATGTCGGTGATGATTTGAATGGTTGTGCGGTTGATTTGTTGTACTACTACTCGCTGCCGTATCGATTTCATCAAATTTATGCTGCTGCTGCTTTCGTCGCTTTCTCGGAATTTCCAAATCATCCAGATCCGGATGCTGCTGCTTTTTGTGCTTCCTACTACCACCATGATGATGATGGTTGCGATGCGTCGATAGATCGAAGATGTTGAACACCTTTTCGGTGGAATAGTCCGGTATGTTAACAAACTTCGATTCGAAGCGTGTCCCGATCGCAGCGTCCAAGTTATTATTTATCGCATTGTTTTTCTCCGTGACGTTGAAGAAATCGCCGCCGCCCTCACCATCGATTGGCTTCGTTTGCTTCAGATGCCGGCGTATTTCCTTTAAATTCTCCAGTTTTTGCTTCAAACGTTGAATTTCATTATCTATTTGCGTACGTGATCGGCGCCAAGTTTTTTTATCGTGATAAATCACCATCGAACAATTCACACGACCATCTGGCAGTATATTGCAGCCGGGCGTGCTGTCTGAGATTTTATTCGTATCTAAATTTATCTTGAGCGATTCTTCTTGCGGTAAAGTCGCGTTTGCATTCTAAAATGTAATTAAAATTTTACTAAGTAGAACTACAACGCAACATATAATAATAAAGTTGATTGAAGAAGTTGTTACTTGATAAAAATATTTAATAAAGGAGTAATTCTTGGTTTAGTTTTATGTTCTTTTATTTGCATATTACTGACTGCAGTTTCGCCTTTTGATATTTTCAAAGTTATTATAGATGCGTGGGGAGGTGGACAGGTGGACAGGTCGGCCTAGTCATTGATGGATTTTCTCGCTAAACCAAGAATTACTCCTATATTAAATATAATAATACAAACCTCTAATCCGCTCAATTTAGATTGAATGTTTTCCATAACATTTTCAACGTGCGTTAAAGTATCGCGTTTCTGTCGGTGCGTCAAGCTATGCAACTTGTCATTATCAAGCTTATTAAAGAGAATATCGTCGAGGTCCGCGTCACGCTTATTTCTGAAAAATCGTGCGAATTTTTTTGTATGCGTTGCATTTATCTGCGGAAATAATGTATGTTATTACTATTATTACAATTTGAATGCACAGCTACTTACAGGTATTTTCTTATAAATCAATCCATCGGGTGTGAAACATGCGCATTTTTTGTATTGTTTGTTCGAATAATGATGTTGTAATTTGCATTTGTGCTTCCTCCAACGGCCGTGCTCCTTTTGACAATACCATTTCTGGCCTGCTTTGCATGGTAATTGAAAATCATCCTCCAAACACTCGATCGCCAGACGCTCCAATTTCGTCGGCAACAAGCCGGGCACCGGTAAAAGTTGATTATCAACTTGCACCTCTGGTAATGGTAGTTCATCTTGCGGTATCGTATCATCATCCTCATCTAATTCCCCATCATCATCGTCATCATCCAGTTCTTCATTCGACTCGTAGACGTCTTTATGCGTTGTGGAGTATATCGTCGAATACGTACTAGATTCCTCAATTATCGATGTTAATGTTTCCGTAATCGGGCTCGATGTAGTTAGATTGACGAGTTTATTCGCGCCGGCTGAGTATTTATGATATTTCGCACGTGATTCAGGCGTTTCGCGTCGGCCAGAACTGCAATTAATTTAATTGACTTAATATGACTTCTAATGCATTGATGTTATGGCGATGATACCTTTCAATGAGGAACGTGTCGGGCCATTTGAACCTTTTCCGCTTCGAGTTGAGGAACAGGGGCAGCACGGAGCGGCCGTCCATGTGTGGCGGCGCCTCCACCCCTGCCATGTCCAAGAACGTCGGGGCGAGATCAATGTTCAACACAATGTCGTCGACGACCGTTCCTGGCTCGACTCCTGGGCCCCTTACGAGAAACGGTACTCGTACATCAAACTCAAACGGAAAGCTTTTGCCCTATAGAAACGCCAATTTATTCAATCAGGCATTGCACATAAATTGATCTTAAATTTAAGCAATATACCAAGCAGAATTCAACTTTATTACGGAAATTGTAAAAGTGCAGAAGTAATAAATGTAAATTTGGTAAGAAAATTGAGAAAATAGTAAACAATATTCTCTAGGATACATTTGGCGAGTAAATGAATTCAATCAGTACCTTAATCAGTCCGAATTGTCCTAGATGGTAACCATGATCGGACGTATAAACGACATAGGTATTCTGTAACTCGCCCAAGTGATCGAGCTCCTGGATGACGCGCGCCACCGCCGCATCAACCGATTGCAGCGTTTGCAGTCGCTTCGTCATCAGCATGTCGGTGAATTCGCGATGGATCGGCTTCATCTTTTGCGTGATTTGAAGAATCCATTGTTTGTCCGGATTCGGGGCGTAATCGTAGGAGGGCGTGCTGAAAAAACAAGTAAGTATGTCTTTGACTTCGTTAACAATTTCGAGAAGGCAGAGGAAATATAATCTATTCTTCATTTATTTCTAAATTTCCCTTTATTCCTCTCCTAACTTCCCCCCATTCCTCTACCAACTTCTCCTCGTTCCTTTACCAACTTCTCCTTATTACTCTCCTAATTTCACCCCATCATTTAATTCCCAACTTCCCCTCATTTCTCTATCAACTTTTTTTGAATGAAACGCCTGTATACATGTATAAATGTCGCAAAATTATTGTGAATGCTCGCCACCACCACCACCACACTATCTATTTGCATAAAATGATTCGCATTAAATTTGCATAATTCGTGAAGGTGAGATGTGTGTGTGTGTGTGTGTGTAAAGCGCGCGCGAAATAATATCATCGGTTGTGTTGTGATGTGGTTGCAAACCTTGAATATTTCGAATACACACATATGAAAATGATTTCAATATATATATTTTGCATCGCCGCATCATATTTATTAATAATTTCACATTCGACGAGTTCTTTGAACTTGCCTTAAAAACTTTGCAGCGATTTAGCACAACTACAACACATACACACACTCAACAGCTAGTAAAATTTAAAACGTTCCATTAATTTGTTTTATGTTTTTTTAGCAAGTGTCGAACGTTCAACAACACCAGCGAGCAATAAACGTTGTATTGCATTATTTTACTGCGATCATATGTAAGTTTTATTGTAGAAATGGCTCAATTCATTATATTAATTTGTTATTATCATCGCCTTGAGAGCAAGCAAGCAAGCAGCAACTTTCCTAAAATTGCGAGTAAGTAAAAGAAGAACATGCGCTTACTGATGTGTTGTGACATTGAAGAAGAGATGCGAGTATTGCGGCGCTGAGTCTTCTGGACCATGAGGTGCTGGAAATGACATGGTCAACATAACTGGTTTATTGGCGTTGTTCTTCTTCGACTGGCGCAAAAACGCAATTGAATCGTTTGCAATTAAATCCGAGTAGTAATCCTGCAAGCAAAACGAAGCAAGTTAATTAAAATTGGTCTATGTTTATATAATTAGCACAACATTAGTCTACTATACTATAAATCGCCTTTATTTTATCATTAATAAGTGATAAATTTTAATCATTCCAATTATAGTGCACAATTCTTACAGTAATTAAGATTAACAACGATAATTGATCGTCATCCTCTCATTTTCGAGTCGTAAAATCGAAAAAATGTAAAAAAAGCGTAACGTTTGCTAGTTTTCATCTTCTAATCGCGCGTACAGTTAGAAATGTGATGTCATTTTTAATTACGCACAGAGCGAAAATAAAAAAAAACCTGTACGCACTGTGTGCCATAGATGTGATGTGATTGCTGCTGTTACAGCTTGTGTTCCCGTCGTGTACCCTTCGTCAGAATTGAAATAATAACTCAAAAAAGCGTTGTTATATTAAAATTGAGATTCTTTATTGAAATTCCTTTGGGTTTTATTACCTAGACGTTCCTGCTTAAAATATAATTGAACAGACGTAGACGCGCGCGCGCGCTCGTAGAGATAGTAAATTCCATTTTGAGCCGGTAAACGTTCCAATATTATATTAATTAAAAACGTCTATGATGATGATGATGATAGCATGATTCTTTTCGTCAGCTAACAAAAGTTTATCACAGCTTGATTTATAATACAACTAAATGTCCTATGTAATAATTTTATCGCAAATTATTGAAAAAATGATAAATTCTATTGAACGCGAATACTTTTAGCTAAAAGCAGAAATTGTTTAATAACTATAAACCAATTGAAATAGTTGAAAGTTGTGGTGAAGAGTCATTTTGATATAAAATTGATAATAAAATCAAATACATGAACAATTTTGATCAGAAACTATAAAAATATAAAATGATAATTGTGGAACAGAATTAAAGCAACTTTGTAGAAAGTCATGCAAAAGATCTCATACTAAAAAAGTTACTAGATAACAATTTGTTGTAATTTTTGCTAAAGATATGAAGAACCTTGCACACTCATAGTAAGGAGGTTTCATTGGAAAAATTTATTAAAATATTGGTACCTTTTCATAAACTTTGAGATTTATAATTTTGAACGAATTACAATATTTAGAGAACGTATTATCAAATATTTAATCTTATTGTTTATTTATTCATTCCATTTTTTGGCGTCTGTCGTCGTAATTCCATCGTCCGTCGCCTAAATAATGCAAATACTACGCGACAAGAGCGTTATTTATTTAAATCGGCGATAAACTGGCCGGCTGATGCATTTGAAGAAGCAGCAGCGACAGTGCGCGCTAATTCGCAACAACCGAAATAATCCATATTTAATTTCGCGCACACATATAGTATACAAAATGTATTGATTTAATCATTTTCCTCCTAAGCCAAAAATAGCAAGCGGAAAAGTCGCTTTCGATCAACATTGCAAATGAGTGGTGCGGTGCGTTTTTTTTGTGCGATGCAAATGAACACACACACATCGTGCGCGTTCGATTGCGCCGCATTTATTTTCTATCAATTTGCTCGTCCGAAAAATATGCGAGAAATAATAATGAAAAGTTGTGCAGCACAAAACTTTTTCATGCACCGATAAAATGCAAACAATAGTTTTCGGGGTTTATTTATAGCTTTTCGGATGCGGCGCGATCGTGTGCTGTATAAAACGCTTTTGTTTCGATGATTTTGTGCGGCGAAATAAAAATGCGGCAGTGCATATATATACCTATGTAGTATGTATGATAGAATGTGATTGAAATTATTATCTCTATCTATCCTTGAACTAATATTTTTCATGTAAATAAATAAAAATTATTATGAATATAAATGTGCATTATTGCGCGAATAATAAACTGCGATTTTTTTACATTTAAATCTATCTACTACGGTGATTTATCGTTTAATTATTGAGCGATAGAGAAAAAATACAAATATATATACAAATGACATTTCAATTTACATTCGCTGATAAACAATAAATTGCAAATAATTGTCGTTTATCTCAATTTTGCAATGCGCATATAACAATTTAAACTATTCAATTCAATTTTTTCTTTCTTCTCTCATATATTAATATTTTCGATTGCATAAATGCTTATCCATTACATCATTTTTCGCAAATTTTTTTAGGTTAATTGCAAATTAATTCCGATAGTATTCACATCCTCGCTAATAAATTAATAAAAATTGGACAATTTATATATACTGGTTTCCATATTGCATAACTCAATAAATGGCTTCTAATGTTGAAGATGTCATGATTTTTTAATTAAGTTAATTAGTTATCAATATTTGCCCAAAATATAGCATCCATATTCTGTATCAATGTAATTACTGTTAGATTAAATTTAATTAGTGTTACAAATATTGAGACAATTCGTAGTATGTATATTTTAAATAGATTTTACTATGAAAAGTTTCGAACCAGCTCATTCTTTCGCATTATTTTGCTCTTTTCTAGCGTCTTTCTCTGTTTTCCTTCTTTTTATGCGATTATTTACAATACAAATAACAAAAAAAGTGAAAAAAGCGCAAATAAGTCTCAAAAACGCTATATATTGAGAAAATTGTGTATTATTATCTTATCTAATTCGAAATATGCTTTGCGATGAAAAACATTTTCGATTTTTTACTGAGCCAATGTGTTAATATTAAAAATTTTAAAATTCATTTAACACGTAATTGAGCACCACTGAAATGAACGAAATAATGAAATAAAACTTTTCCTCATTTGAATGGTGGCGATGCGGTGCAAGAACATACGTACAAAAAACAAACAGCGCAAATAATCATCATCATAATAAAGCGATAAAAGAAAGTAAGTAGATTTTCTATTTCGTGCATAAATTAAGCGTTAAATGAACGAACGTGGACGTTACGGTGCGGGGCTGTTGCTTCCTTTTTAATAACGCGCGCAGAGAGTAAGGCAGACGTCTTTATTGGCGCGCGCGCTCCGCAAAAATTAATAACAATGCGCCGCGCCGCCGGCCGCGCCGTGCATGATTCGAGCAAATTAAACATTAAAACGTCCATCTCGCGAGCACATCTATAAAAAGTGTATTAAATTGAATGCGACTCACGTGATAAGACATATTATCCCATTCACCTTTTCGAATTAAGTGGATTTTCCGTTTTTTCGCTAATCGCTTTCAGGCACGTAAATCGCAACTTAATTTAATGAACCAGACAATGAGCGTGTAGTAAAATTAAAACGAAACGAATCCCCGGTTGTACATGTGAATAAACTTCAATTAGGTCTATAAACGTATTATATCTTTCGTATACGCATTATAATCCAATATTTTCTAACTATAAATATTGCCATAGTTTAACTTTACGCTGCGACTATAAATCATCGCGGACGACAGTTTCTAAAATCTATTATATTAATTATATTGTCTTCACAGTTAATTAAACTATTTTAAATGTCATATGCAACTGTCAGAAGAATTGCTACAATTTGCAAAAGTGCATAATATAGATTGTTTCTTATTTTACAGCTGCTAGACAAGCTTAATTTTGTTTTAAACGCTTGCAAGAAGAAGTTTATGACTTTTTGTAATCATTTTATTCATTTTATAAGCTTTTTTTAAATTTTTTAATGATTCAAAAATATAATAAATATCAAAAGTCTATTATGAAGTGAAATTTTTGCAGTTAGATGCGAAACATATAAATTTATTAAGGGCATTTCGATGTTTAAACTAAATCTTTATCAAACACGTGTGTTTAATGCCAAAAACTGTTACTTTTAAAATTAATCATATAAATAACTATCGAAAAAGTCAATTATGTTTCATGAAAGCGCTTTCAAGTTACACTTGTTTTCCATTTCATTTTTTTGCTAACTATAGTTTTATAGTGCGCTTTCATTTGAAGAAAAATTGCAACGAGACAAGAAGAAAACTAAATAAATTACCGCTAAATTTTTCACACAAATTTTTTATCGTTTTAAACGTGTTTGGTTTTATTTCTTCTTCTTTCCTAACCAGAAACGACAGAAAAAGCAATAAAAACGAGTGCTTTAAATAAAAGACATTTTGAGGTCAACATTTTATAATTGTCTAACGAACAAAGCGCGCACGAACATCTCCATCACCATTAACACTGTTTGGATAATAACTTGAGGAACTATTTAATAAATCGCTTTAAAAGTTAGCGCACTGATGAAGTATTTGAGAAAAGAATTTATAATTTTTTGCATTCCATACAACAATAATGTTGTTGCTCAATCCGATTGAATAAACACGAAAAACGCTTACCTTATGATAGTCAAAACCATGCTTAATCTTCTTTCCATTCATATTTATCGAATAGTTATAATACTTTGAATTCATTATCAAACCGCCCCATTCTCTCCAGCCGGGTGGAATATACGATCCATTGTACTTGTTCAAATACTTGCCGAAATATCCTGCAAAAAACACATTCCATGTTATATTATTATTTTAATTAATGGATTGACTAAGGAGTCATGGCCGCCAAAGACCCAAAGTTAATTGGGAGGTTGTTTTTGTCATTGATATTGATCCCAGTTTCAAAAATTCATTTTTGGGCCTACTTCCTCTTTTTGTATTACATTTTTGTTTTAGTAGTTTTTATATAGAATTTGGGAATCTGATTAGTTTGTTAATTAGGTAATATCAAATTTAAATTTGTATTTAGGATATTCAAATTTTGTGCAACCAATTTGAGAAATGTTAATAATGTCAAGTTTAGGTTTGATCATGTGAAATTTGAATTTTGGTCAATTTTAAAAATATTTCTTTATTCCTTAACATTTTCATAAAAAATCGGAATCGAAATCTTAAGTAAACCTGCAAGCCTCCAATAATCAAATTCTGCTTATAAAATCTACTTCAGTACTGCAACAAACATCATCAAATATTAGCATCTGATACTTATCATCTTTCGAAATCTGAATAAGTTTGTCCAAAAACTTCAGCTAGATCAAAATCAACAAAAATCATCAAAAATTTTTCTACGTCGAAGACATTGCAACCATAAATCATAAAATTTTATTTATTTACAATAAAAATTATGCAATTTCTCATAATGTTGGCATTCTGACACTTATCATCTTTCCAATTTCGAATTAGTTAGTGTATGTACAAGCATCATCGGCACGATCAAAAAATGACAACATACACACGAGCGCACCACACAGCATTCCTACAATTTCCTTCTTCTTCATCGGCGCGCTCGCTGCTGCGAATAGATGCAAAACTTGTTTAAATAGCCTGGCATTTAATGTGTATGTGTGTGTGGTGGTTTTTTTCGCCCCGACGCGGTTGCGGTGCGTGAGAATGTACTTACACACTCACATACACATGCACATACACAACAACACGTACAAAACGTGCAGACGACGGGGATGAATAAAAAATCGTGCAGTCAGTCCAGCCAGCGACACAGAGCGACGGCTAATTGCCTTCATGACTCCAATTTTGATAAAGCGGTTAATGTGGGAGCACTTCCTTGTGCCCACGTGCTCGCTTCTTCACACGTGACGAGTTTCATGCACACACATACACGCTGCTGCTGCTGCCTTTTTTTCTCTTTTTTCTTGTCTCATTTCGAGCATTGTTGCCTACACACAGATATACACATACACGCCGTGTGCAAATTGCATTTTACCATTGTCATCATCTCGCGGGCTCGCTTGGGAGCAGCGCGCAACTTAATCGGCGAACGTTTTACTACAATTCATAGGGCGGCCCACAAGGCATTGCTGCAGCGACGGCGATACGATCATCCCGTTTTCTCGTTGTTGTTGTTGTTATATTGGAATGCGATGTTTTTAGTAGGTATGTACCGTTTACTAGAAAGCGATTTGATCAAATTCGATGATGAACAATACATTCATGAAATATCGCTGGATGTTTTAATTTTTGGATATTTTCACTAAACTAGCGTTAAGGGGTTTGAAATTGTAAATTGTAACATCAGATGATTGAACGTTTGCGAAATGGAGCTTTAAAATTTAAAATGTTTATTCTTATATTAAATTTCGAAGTTCGAAGACTCGAAATATCTTTGCTCAGATGACAATTTGCGATTTTGATTGAAAGCTAAGAGAAAATATTTAAAAAATGTGAAAATTTGTAGAAAATTTATTAATATTTATATTCCAGTATGAAAAAAGCTTCGATTACAAGGCGCATAACTTTCACATACACACGAAATTTAAGAACACAATTTAATTTAAAACGAGCTTATTAACGAATAATTTGCATCAATGAATTATTATATTGTATTTCTTCGACGACTAGACTTGGACTTTAAACAGCGTC
Organism: Adinopsis sp. GC000173; assembly: GCA_030264715.1. Classification (NCBI taxonomy): domain Eukaryota; kingdom Metazoa; phylum Arthropoda; class Insecta; order Coleoptera; family Staphylinidae; genus Adinopsis; species Adinopsis sp. GC000173. The sequence continues at coordinate 60,348 of JARJDW010022367.1, read as the reverse complement.
TATACGCGCGTCTAAATAAATAAATATATTTAATAAATGCGGCGAACAAAAGCCAAGACACCAAGACCAAGTTTATTTTGTCGTCGTCGTTGTTGTTGTAGACGTCGTCTTGTTGCGGGCGTAATTGATCTAAATGATAATTGTATGAACCGAATTCGAAACTTCTCTCATACAATGAGTGAGTGCATAATAAATGTAGAAATTTTAATAAACATCTTAATCTATCATGTTCATGTCTGAATTTTAGCAATTTTTATTGCCATTACTGCAGGCGCACAGCATTAAATCACTCATCGAAAAAAGAAGCAAAACGATCGATCGATCAATCAATCAATCGATAGCAGCCATAAGCGCGCATAAATCTGCGAAATAGTTTAACGATGGTTTAATTGTAGACAATCGCCATAACGTACACCTCATTACTTGCTGTTGTTGTTGCTGCAGCGCGATGTAATAAACACAACACAACCGCACCTAGTTCCACATTAACATTTTAATTTGTATCATTCGAATTACGACAGATGCCTACGGATTTATGAGAGAAATGCAACGTCGTGTACGAGCCGCTAATTGGTCGAAAAAAAACATCAAGGTAAAAAAATTTAGTAAAATTTTCACATATTCGTGTAGTACCCATTTCAAGTTTCAAACTCGTCCTTTTCTTGCGTTTCTCAATATTTTGGCTTTTTTCGCAACTTTTTAAGTTTTTATTATGCGAATTATGGTCTGAAAAGATTCGAGCTCGCTCTCTTTGTATTGCTCGCTCGGCTTTTTCAATATTTTGTCACTTTTTGAAATTTTTACTACTTTTTTTGATGCGAATTAATGTAAAAAAAATAATAAAAAGAAGAGAAACAAAAAATCGCAGAAAAATGCAAATTACCACAAAACAACATTTAAGTTTTGAAACTTTTCAGACAGCCCTCGTATTTATAGTAAAAATGGAATGAAATCCTATAATAAAATAAAAATTATTCTTTAATTAGCATTGATCTTTGAATTGAAATTCCACATTAACATTCTAATTTAACGACACATGCCTAAAACATTTTCAACAGTGAGAAAGCACACCAGCGGCTAATTAGCCGAATTTGTTCCAAGAAGAAAAAACAACTACAGAGGTATTAATCGCTAATGAGTCGTGTGCGGCGACGTGATTTACGGGCGTATAGGTTCCATCGCGGGGCGATCAGAGCGCGTCGAATAAAATAAATCATCGTCGCAAGTGACACCAAAAATCGGTACGTATGTAGATTCATTCACGCGGTGTGGCTGGCTGGCTGGCGTTTTCATTCATTCACTCATTCATGATGACTCCCATTCTTTTCGGTCATCGCGCGCGTCAATTTCGTTTCGTTTAATAGGAATGTGGGTGTAAATAATGCCAGGTATACAAGTGCACAGGACCGGTTTCAGGCGTATACATTCGAATCGGCGATTTGGATGATAATATTGAGATAATTAAGCGAGTGGTGATGATGTTTGCGCTGCTGTCATAATTGGCGCATATTTATGAAGCGAACGCGCGCCGCTCTCTTCCTGATTTTACGTTATAAATTATTTATTGCGGCGCTTGCGGTTAGCATTACCGACTAATCCCAAGCAAGTTCAAGAGTGGTTTTATGCATATTGCATAATTATAATGTTTCGCCGAGTGAAATTTGTGAATTTTCTCTTCGTAAAGTGCTAAGAGTTATAAAACATTACAAATCATCAAAAATTATTAAAATTTTCTTTAAATTGTGTGTCAATTTCATATGTTTAAAAGAAAATTAAGAAAAACAAACAAACATTTTCGCAATTTTTCATTTTTTCCTATTTTATATCATTTTTGTACCTTTTCACAATTTTTCTCTGTTTTGTGTCTTTTACATTTCTGCATGATATAATTTTATTCCATTTGTTTATAATGTTTTGCATTCTCTTCGTAATTTTATGCATTTTTCCTCCAATTTTTAATATCTGCGCATAAAAAGAACGACAAATAGTGAAAAACGCAAAAAATTGCAAATTATTCAAAAGAATCAAAACTGTTTGTGTTGAAAAGTAATTATCAAAGATAATTTAAACGATTAGCCAGATAATTCTTGTAAATTTATCTAAATCCGGCGCTGCACATGCGTTATTAGGAGTTGATGTAGGCTGGGATTCCAAACATCCTTAAATAGTTTTACGATTTCGACGACGATGGAGGAGAGTATGTGGAAAAAAATGTGGGCTGCTGACGACGACTGATTTTTCGTTCTCGCGCGCGCGTTGCAACAACACATTGTATGATATTATAGCGACGATGTGCGTGTGCGACAACGCGAATCTCCTCACAGCATCGGAGTGAAAGCGAAAAATGCGCGCAGGGTCGAACGTGACAAAAGTGAAGTATAATAAAAGCGCACCACCGATGCTGTGCTGTGCTGTTATTTCGTAAATGTAAAACGCAATGGAATGATACGATTAATCAGGTGCAATGAGAATAAATCGATTTTCGTGAGCGTTAATACGCCCAACGAGATAATTTTTAACAATTTTTAATTATAAATTTGAAATACAATTCTATTTCCTTATAACTATGTATGTATGTATGTAATCCGTTTCTGGTTTAACTGAAATATAATTAAAATGCTTGAGAAAAACAGCAAATAATTTTGTAGAGTTGTCGGTTGCAAGAAAACAATGCATTAAAATGCATGGTGGGTAATGAGAGTGGGCGCAATCGCCGTAATTAAGTGCACATACACATATATACGACAAATTATTTAATAGCCTGCATTCTACTAGCTACTAGCATCAATAACACGAATAATAAATTTAGATTAAGTGATTGTTTTGGCGAATTCGTAACATAAATGAGCGACGGACGGCGGCGCTTAGAATGCATAATCTCCCATTTCTTTCTTAACAATACGAATAATCTATAAAAGCGAAATGGAGTTATTAAATTTAATAATAATTGGTTTTGTGGGAATTAAAAACTACTACACTAATAGAATAAGCCCCACCGACAATAAATAGCATTAAATTTAATGAACAATTAGATCAAATAACTAACTGTGGTAACAACGGCTTATCAATGCATTAAAAAAATTTTACTCCTTGTTTCGAGATTGTAGTATCGGGATAATAAAATATTTCCGACAAGCAATTAAAAATGTTATGATGTAGTAGTAGTAAAGGTTGGCTGCAACTTTTTACAATATTATTCCAAGTATAATAAAAAAATATAATTCTTAAAATAATTTAAAAAATACTTAAGTAACAAGATTTATTTTAATTTTATTGATTTTTTTAAATTTTGACTAAAATATACTTTGAGTTCTTAGCTCAACGCCAGTTTTTGGTATCATAAAAAACAGTTTAAAAAAATAAATATTTTAATTTAAAATTAATAGCTTTAGCATCAATGTAGAAGTACTTTTACTAAATTTTTCCAATATTTGCTCTAAAAATACAAATTTTTCTCAAGAAAGCAATCAGTTAATTTATACATAGATACATTATTCTCGTTAATGATATTATAATATGCCATTAAATAATTTGTCGTATGCAATTAATTATAGCGATTACGTACGCCCACATTCATTACAATGCACTATTTCATTTAATTATCACACAAGTCAAGCAGTGTGAGAAAAGCTTTGAATGTATGTAAGTGAGCGCGAGCGCGCACGGATTTTCCTACAACATGTGGAGAAATCTATTTTTAAACAGCGCTACGTTTCTACGCGCACTGCTTGTTTCATCTAGATTATCGTCTAGACGTTTTGATTACTAAATAAATATGTAATATGCGTGTAAAAAATGGCAAAACGATTACCACTTCCAGTTGCATTAGATAAATACGAAAAAAAATGAAACATTTAAAATTATACCTATTAAGTAATCGCATTAGCGCGCATATTTAACTTTTCAATTTATTTATTGATTTCTTCTTTAATTCACAACTGTCTATTAGATTTATAATTATAATTTATTAATGGATAGATAATAATTTTATTACTATTGCCATCTGCGCGAAAAACGTAAAAATACTCATAATTTATTATCTACTTTTAAAGTAACAGTTTAGATATAAATCAAAGGCATTGCATAATGAGAGTTTTGCCAGGCTATTAGACTTACCACATTTATATCTCTATACCTATATATGCAAGTTTTTAGAATATTGCAAATTTTCTATTAAAAACTTTTTATTCGCGCCGCAACTTTTTCCACCACGCTACTAATTAATTGCAAAAAAGTGCACCGATTAGTGTAATCTTTTTAATGCCACTTTGCCAACTTTTAATAGCATTCATTTTATATGCATTAAGGCGCAGATAATAAAAAAAAAATAATTGTTTCCGATAATTTCATTAAAAATAAATAACTAAAATGTGTTGTTTATCATAGAATAACAATGGTATTATTATAATAAATAATAAATCAAATCTTTAAGTAAACAAACATATTTTTGCGATATAATTATTGAATGAATGAAAAATTTAGTCTATATAGGTAGACTAAATTTACAAATAACGAAATAACAACAAATTTTTAATTTAGATTTGAAAATAGAACATTTTTTACGAAAAATAAATTAATTTATATGGACTAAAACAATATTTTTTTAGAAATGATATTAAATCTTTCTCCTCCGCATGATAAAAGTGTAGCAATGTAGCGCCACCCAAATATCTCCTATTTTTCAACACTATTTTCTTTCTATTGTACCATCTGAAATTTTTGACAAATTTTAAACCTTACCTCTGCAGGAATTATGGTCTATTTCAGATAGGAAGAGACAACAAAATAGAATATCCACGTTTCTGCAAATTATTTTTTCTTCGAAACATTAGTTCAAAAAATATCATTTGAGGAATTTACTTTATAGTCTCCCTAAACTCTCAGTCCAAAATTTCTATTTAAGGATAGCACTGAAAAACATTTAAGGAATTTTCTTGGACTTTTAGGGATATACAGGTAATTATTTTTCCTCAATTTATTACTAGACCCCCAACTCTTACGGAAGTTTTACAGATCAAGATTAATAAAACAACTAGTTAATTAGAATGTTGTAGAATTTGTCGTAAAATTTAGAAGAATGGAAATATTTTACATTTGAAATAATATAGTTGTACTATAACAATACAAGTTTCTAATTGTGCTTTCAAAGAAAAAGGTAAACACATGCGAGATTATATTGGTGGATAAATACATTTATAATTATCAATAAGCAATAAAAGTTCATTTCACAATAGTCTATTAGCCGATTATTTATTGTAGATGCCAAATATATAAAACTGCCGTTAGAATTATTAAAGCCAGCTTCTTGGCGTGCTTAATGGAAAACTCGCGCCGGTTAATATCCATCCAATAAAGCATTGAACTGCACAATCATTTTAAAAAGCTCACAGCGATAAATAAATCTACCGATTAAAAATAATTTAATTATTTTTAGAAAATTGTATTTTTTCGTTTTCGTCTTTTTATTATGATTAGTTTGTTTAAACACAAAACAACGGACAAATCTTTTAGTGAATTTTAGAATTTAGGTTTTCCTCAAACATTTTGATCTCCCTTTTGAACTTCAAATTTTCGTAGGACCTCCTAAGAAACCAGAAGTAGATCATTAGATTTTCTGAATTCCTCTTAGGTCTAAAACTCTTCTGAATAGGTAAAATTAAATAAATAAATTGTTACATTATTTCAGCGATTCCCAAATTTATTTCAACGTGGATATATTTGGAATCCTTGATACATTTGAACCTTGTGTGATATTTTATTTAGCAACGAAAACTTTAGAAAGTATACAAGAAATCAATTATAAAGAACTTTAATATGTAAAAAATAAGTTTCTTCTAATTTTGGCTATTTTGTCTAGGTTTGGTCTTAGGCCTTCGCAGAACACCAGCTGCAGACCACTTGAATCTAGCCTTTCACCCAAAATTATGAAATATATTCCTCCCCACTTCCAACTTACCAGTTCTATATCCCGCATTCGATAGATATGTAGCGAAGGAGCGCGTCTCGTGCGTAGCCTGCCACTGCGTGCTCGAGCAATTGTCATTGTTGGTGAAGACATGATGATTGTGAACGTACATGCCGGTCAGCAGCGAGGACCGTGACGGACAGCACATCGGCGTCGTGACGTATGCATGCCGAAATTCGGCGCCGTGATCGCGTATATTGCGCAACGTCTTCGGCATGAAGTTCATCGAGCCGAGCTCGACGTCCTGATCGTCGGTGAGGATGAGCACGATGTTCGGCTTGCGTTCGCGCAGCTGCTGCGCGTAGTTGAGGCGGCGCTTCAGCGAGCGCTGCTGCTGCTGGGCGAACATGTCGCCGTGCACGACGACAACGTCGCCAGCGAGCACGAGCAGGTAGAGCGAGAGGGCGCACAGCAACATTATTGCGGTGGTGGTGGTTGTGTCACGTCGTGCGCGATTACCTCACGGACGGCATGTTGACTTTCGCTACAAAAATCTGTAACAAAAATAAATAGCATATAAGTACATATATGTATAATGTTTCTTATTTTTTAAACAATTTTTCAAACTCATTATTCCCTGACTTATATTTTCTTGACTTATGTAGGAAAACCTGAGTATGCTATTGTCCTAACTTATTCAGATTTATAAAAATAGGTTTTCAACTTGACAGGTTTTACTGTATTTGATAAAAGCACTACATATTTTTGACTAATTTACCATTATCTACTAATAGGTATTAAATTTATTTCCGTCGAAATTTGCAAATACGATAAAGTTCTAAAAACTATACAATAACTAATCCTCACTGTGCAAGGTATTATACTGTATTAGTTTTAGTTTGCAAGTTAAGAAGATTTCAGCTTCTCTATTTATTTCAATAAAAAATATAAACACTTTTTATGAAAATTATTTTAGATTGATATATTAAAGCTCTTTCGTAAACAAAAAAAACGTTATTTTTATCAAACTTATATAATATTAAAAATTAATACACGTTTTTTACTCTGCCTACAAGATAGGACTAAGACTACATTATTTTTAGATCTTGACTTTATCTTTTGTTTATTTAATATATGCGCAACATTAATTTTCCGCGAAACGTATAAAATTCAATAAAGCCGACATAAAAATGGCAATAAAAAATCAATTAGGTGAGTAATTGTAAAATAAGAAAAAATGAAAGTAACTTAGGAGTATAAAAGTCATACAAATGTTACTTTGAAAACTTTTAAGTACAATTTTGGCATTTTTATGCAAAAATCAGGATTACGATTATTGGATTCTTTCTTAAATAACTTTTATACATCGATACGTTTTCCACTATAATAGAGAATTAAAAATTGTTATGTTTTTGAATGACAATGACAATGACAATGAAAAATCAAATAATTATAAAATTAGGCAAAATTAGAAGTATAAAATGGATGACTGTTGCTTTTAAAACTTTTAGCTACAATTTTAGCACTTTTGTGTAAAAAACAGGATTTAGATTTTTAGTATTTTTTATATTTGCAGTCACCTTTTCCATTTGCATGTTTTCAGGTTGTTGTTGTTGTTGTTGCAAAGCAAACGGAACGCATTTCTGATCGATTTGCTGCTTTATAAAGAGAAATTTATATAATAAAAAAAAACACCCAACACACTACACCAACAATGTTAAAAAAGCAGCAGAACGTTCACGATTTCTTGTGAAATGTTAAAGGTCGCCTCTGTGTGCAAGAGCATAGGCAGGCAGGCAGGCGAGCAGAGCAATGAGGAAATTCTTACATTTTAATAAAGCATTTGCGTCGTCGTTTCGGAAAAAAAACAGACCTTCTTATATATTATAATATGCAGCATCGGCATCGCAGCATTTTTGCACATGGTGGTGCTGCTGCTGCTGCCGCTCATTATGAATGAATAATTTATAACCAATTTGTGTATAAATGCTTGTCAATGCGATAAGCAAACGAATAAATTATGCATTAAATATATTTATACCAATCTAATTAATTATTATCACCATACGCTCTAAGTTCAAGAACATTACTCGGCGGCTGATGTGTTGTTGTATCTTGCAGTATAGTAAATAATTTAATCAATTTTCGGTCGCCGGTTTATAATAAAGTTGAAACGCAAATAATGGCGTCGTTATGAAAGTTGCTAAGTACGAGTAGATAGATAAATGTGGATGAGGAGACTTCCATTACGTGCCCTATTAAAGGGAGTAGCGAAAGGGGCCGCTAGATTAACTGACGCTAAAGGGTGCAAATGTCGGTTTTACGGGCGCGCTTAAAATAATTTAATAAATGCGCTTGCCCGCACGTCGATAATCATTTAACTTTCTCATTTGCAATACTTAGTAAATATTTGTTTACTTAATCATTCATTATACAAGTGCCCAACAACGTATTTTAATTAGCAGTAATAAAGTGGATGTAAATATGAAGTCAGAATTCGATTATAAGTTGTTCTTTCTTTCATAATAAAGGAAAACTGACTAAAGGGTGCAAATGTCGATTTTACAGGCACACTTATACAAATTTAATAAATGCCTGCTCTATAATAATTTAACTTTCCCATTTGCAATATTATTAAATATTTGTTTACTTAATCACTCTTTATACAAGTGCCCAACAACGTATTTTAATTAGCAGTAATAAAGTGGATGTAAATATGAAATCAGAGTTCGATTATAAGTTTTTCTTTCTTTCATAATAAAAGAAAACTGGCTAAAGGGTGCAAATGTCGTTTTTATAGGCACACTTAAACAAATTTAATAAATGTCTGCTCTATAATAATTTAACATTCCCATTTGCAATATTATTAAATATTTGTTTACTTAATCACTCATTCTACAAGTGCCCAACAACGTATTTTAATTAGCAGTAATAAAGTGGATGTAAATATCAGTCAAGTTTTTTTTTCTTTAATAATAATTATCCGATATCAATATTCATAAATATAAGTTTTCTAATCTTTTACATGCGGTTAATTAAGTTGTTTACGATGTAAATGAAATGTATACGTTTGTATATAAGTACGAGTATATGCAAAGTTGTTGTATAGCGTTTTTCAGGGATGGTGTGTGCGGTGAGATGATGGGGACGTTGGCCCCATCCCATTCAAAAAGCCCCCCTCGGTCGGGGTAATTCAAAGTTATGGCCATCATTGCGCCGAAGGGAGCAGCTAGCTAGCTTTTCGCGGCTAAAAGGGGATATTGCGACCGCATGCAAAAAGAGCCCGATTTTGTCCTTCTATGGATTTGCGCGCGCTAAAACTAAATTTGCGCCAAGTGGGATGTGATAAGTAAAAGGTTTCCGAAAAGTAACTGCAAAATAAATAGACATTAATGCTGAGAGTATATTTTTGTTTTTGAAAAGTTTCCCCTTTTAAATTGAATAACCGCATTATAACTTTAATTAAAATCAATGCAAAGTCTATATTTCTCTAGAATTTTTAGCAATAAATGATAGGGTAATGAAAGAAGGCATAAGTTACAGACCCATGACAATGTAAGCTAGGGTTTTTAATTTAAAAGAAATTATGCAATGTGATGGAAAGATGAGAATCACATTTTAAGTTAGAAATGTCAAGAAATTTTAATGAGAAACGTATTTATTTCATTATCAATAAAATTTATGATTAAAACACATTAAAATATTTATGAATTATACAATATATTAACACTTTCGAATGAAAACGTTAATCATATTAAATAAGGAAATTCTTTTATTAATTAAAAATATAGAAAATCATAAAATATAGTTGGATTATATATCAACAAATTTCCTCGTTTGGTAAACTCGAATAGATAGTAATAAATTGCATAGTTTCTGCGAGGAATTTTATTGGTGATTTTATTAATTAAGAACTATTTTGAATGCGAGTAATAATTTGCAGCATTGATTTTCATCGCAACAATTTTGTGTGCAATACTGTCATACTTTCCATACATATCACTACCTACCTTAAAATAAATCTGCATTAATTATGCATTTGCAGGTCAAATGGCCAAACGCCTAAATATAGCCAAAACTGTGTTTATTGAATTAGCATTAATTTCATTTATAAAAGGATTAGAAAATGCAATTTGTTGAAACACAACGTTATAATTACAAGGACTAATTGACCAGGCTGGTCTGATAAGTTTCCACCTTTTCTAATATTTTTTGCATTTTTTGCATTTTTTGCATTTATTGCCAATTCTTCATGTGTTTTTAACACTTTTTTCGCAGAAAAAACACAGAAAAGTAAGTATCAGCAAAAATAAATGTTGTAAAGACCACAACTTGAACACAATTTATCACAATTTATTTTTTTAACTGGACTAAATATAGCCAAAAACTCTATTCGATCATCTGTTTGTTTAATTCGCATTAATTTTATTTATATAAAAAGATTAGAAAAAGCAATTAAAGCCGTCGGCGTGAAAAACACGAAAAAGCAAAGACAAATAAACAAACAAGCAACTAAAACCAAACTAAAAAAATTTTAAGCACATGTTCGTAAGTATCGTGTTGCTGTGAAAGCTGCACTTTTCGTTCCCGATTTTAAATAAATACCCGAAAATAAGTGCAAAAGTCTTTGACACGTCGATGTAGTAGATACATACAGGATGTTGCTGGCTTATCTGCCGACGCGCGCAATTTTACATCTATCTATATAACGTTACAGTAGTAAATATTTATTAAAAGCTTATGCAAATCGCGATAAATAATTTAATTTGAAATTGTAAATTGCATTTATGTCATCGTTTACGATTAGTTGAGTTGTAATTTCTGGTTTTATAAATAATAATTTAAAATGTACGCGCATTCGATGTTTTATTGATACCATCTCGCTGCGTTGATAATATGCAAATTTATCAACTACATACTATTATAAGAGCGCTGATTATTGAAATATTTGAAACATTATCCTTAGCTTAGATGGTTTTTTAAAAGACATCCAATTTGCTGAGATCTCATGTATAATATTCCAACAACATTTTTTATTAATACATTTCCATACAAATAATTCATAGTCAATTAACGATTTCAGATAATTATGCTATTAGCATTACTAATGACATAACAAATGCAAAAAATAAAATAAAAACATGTAAATTATAATATTTTTACTTTAAACACTTGGTTTTCAGATGAAAATTAAAGACTGCCATAGATTATTTTTAATTCAATTTGCAGACTAGTTAAAAATAATTATGCTTTTGAACAAACTAACTTGACTACAATAATAATAAAAAATTATTCAAACTTTTAGTTTAAAATAAATTAGTTAAGTTGAAAATGAAATAAAACAGAAAAAAATTAAAATATTTAACGTTTACCATGAAATGAGACAGTTTTATATAAAAAAGTAATAGAAATGATTTAGTTTCCAATAAAAGTTATTGGTTTTAATAAAAATTTTGCGCATTTAAATGTTTAATATGGAAAATAATATAAAAAAAACAACTTTTTTTTAATTTCCAGTAAAATTCGTCAATTCTAATAGAAATTTTATACATTCCTTGTAGAAATTAAATATTTGACATAAAAATAAAAAAACGTAAATGTTCTTCTTGTTAAAAATGGAAAATCAAGCAAAATATAAAAATTTATTTTACACGCAAAAGAAAATTTAAATTATTACATAACTTCACCACCACCGTGCGCATACCATGCCATACACACTGATTTGAATCTTCATCAATAATCTATTAAAAACTTTTTGCAACTTTGCAACGCGCGCTTTGACATTTTGCAATAATCTGGATCTGAAATTCAAATGCGCCCTTTTTGATTTCTCCGCACGACTATTTTATTGACAAGCGCGAAAATATTTCACCACATCGCGGCCGATTTAAGAGACCGCGTCGTGCTGATATCGAGCAATAATGAATAAATTATAGCAATGTGTGTTGTATAAACACACACGGCAATTTTTATTTGCGCTAATAAATCAATAATAGGTTTTTGCAGCAGCGGCAACGGCAGCAACGACGGCGTTTCCTCGCTTTTTCCCGCGCGAGCTATTTATTATTAACGCGATCATTAATATTTGACATTTAGGTATATGTATAGTTTGGTAGTAGCGGAACCGCAACCGATATATAAATTTATGTGCAGCAACTGTATCTGAAACAATCGTACATACAACCAGAAACAGATATGCATGCATGTTGCGCTGTCGATATCTAGATTTCCAAAGTATATGCAGCTATAATCGTTTTAGAATTAAAATTTGATTCCAACAAAGACTGAATATGTAAGTGGATATAAATTTTCCTTGTCGCCCGTGATCTTCAACTTCAATTTATGTCAATTTGTGTCAATGTCAATGTTAAAATCGATAGATGTAAAAATAATTGTAAGTAATGCGTGCACAAACGCCATTGTTGATTTTTTCAATGCGAAAAACTGCCCTTTTGCGTTCTTAATACATAAATAGCTATTACTTCATTGATTTCATTACCTATCAATAACTTTTTAAAAATTATATCTCATTGAATTGGGGGGTGGCTTACAATTACATTTTAGGTTGACTACTTTAAACAACTTGATCAACTTGCTTTACAATGCATTTTAGTAAATTACTTGATCGTATCGGGCTTCTAATGCATTAAACACTTATTTGATCATCCTGTATATGAGTATATAAATCCATCTATAAGCGCTGCGACAGTAAAAAAACCGCTTAATTTGAAATTTGCTCAGTTTAAGTGAGCGTGTAATTAAACTATAGCGAGATAAAACAAATTCTTCTTAATTAACGTGACAGTTTAGCATCATCTAGCGTGTTTACAAAAGATTTAATTAAAAGCATCACACTAAAATAGATGTTAATTTATCTTGTGCCACGTCCGCTATAGTAGCAGCAGAAAAATTAATAATTACATCGGGCCATTGTATAAAATATAGTAACTAAACTAACTGTATTGTCAATTTCTGTCAATTTCACGGCTTGAATGAAAAACGTACTTAGTACATTTTATTCATCAATCGAGTAAGTATATAAATTATTAGTATAAAATTATGTATTTATATTATGTATGCGCATTAATTATTATAATTGCATGTTGGAAAACAAATATATAATTAAAATATATTGCAATTTGAATGTCATTGATATAAATCAATATATCTATCCTTACGTGATGTCATTATCATGAATCAATTCGATTATACAATTGTGTAATTGAATATTATTGTAATGTATGTAGTTATACAAATCATTCATTTTGTTAGACAAGATAGGAAACAAAAAGTACCCATTTGCAAATAGTTTCGATATTCTAAAAAGTAAAATAATTTAAAAACTTTGTCGCATACACTTAAAGATTCGATCATGAATACATACACATAATATATAAATGATGGAAGACTTTTTCACTTCATGAAATGCATTTATATTAAAAAGTTCAACAACAATGCGCTGCTTGATTTAACTTCCCTATATATATTTTTATAGCAATAAAAATGAAGTATTATTGAGTTAGTAATAAATTATCACATTTCTTGGTGTTCGTTTCATATTTTTTAACTACTTTACCTGAAATATGTACTATATAAATAGATTAAATACAAAATTGTAATTCACTCACGCTTTGAAAATGGCAAACGCCGAAACTGCATTAAGCAAAAATAAAAAATGTGAAACTAACATCAAGAAATGTGATCATTTATTTACGAGTTTCACCAAGAAAAGATGTCCACACTCAAATACATATTATTGACTTCATCAATATGAATATATGTTAATAAATGCAGAGTAGTAATGCACAAAAAATCGGTTATTTCAGATGACGATAAAAGTCAAAATATAATAACTATTTTGTAATATATTTAATTGTGTCTGCGCACTCATTATTTAAATATACTGCATGACTTGCAATTATATTATTAATTTATTATATTCTTTCTTAAATGAAAAAGTCGTAAATTTATTTGACCAACTCTTTAAGTCTAGGCTGCAATTGCAAATCAAAATATTTTCTTATTGTGTCATCAAAACTATGTTTGTAAATAATTGTTCTCGTTTAAAGCGAAACAAGAAAGTTTTCATTATTAGACACATTTACATTTTAGATTGGAATTCATAAATTTTTTTGACGGCAAACAATAACAACAACAACTTAAAATGCGGTATGTTCGCTGAATGCGATTTATGAATAGAATTAAACGCGTGATAGCTATATTATAAAATAAAAGTTATGTGAGGCTGGCTGGCTGAACTGTACTTCCTATAAAAATAAATTGCAATTGTCACCTAACGGTTGATTCTCGTATTTTTTTATTTGCGCAGAATTATGCTTAAATTCTTTCGTATTAGATAATAAACCATTGTAATGAGATTTTTACCTATAATACGATGTTAGTGCACAGGACCGTAACAAAACTATTCATTTTAAGTAAAAAATTAATAAGAGGGTAGTGATCTTTAAAATGGGGTATCACAACAACCACAGTGATTTAAAGATTTCTGGAATTAAATAAACTCTCGACACACGCTCTTTCTTCGAGGATCATTTTGAATTTGAAAGTCCTCACTGAATTTTTAGTTAATTTTACCATTTTCATACTTTATCTCCCAAATTATGACCCCTCTACATTTTACGCAAATTTTTCGCTTAACGAGACAGTTGCCGGAAAAGTAGCTTGGACCTAAAGTCAGCTGCGAATGTTTTATTCTCGTTTACGGTACAACTTCTGTATTAGATTTATAGTTGAATTTACTATTTATATATTCTGTTTCTACTTTATGGTTCTTCCACGAAATAATTAATACCAACAACTTTGATTTACGTAAATTAAAAACAATATTTCAATTTAGCTTCAGAACTTCATCGAGTACGGACCTGTAGGTTAAATGTAAATCTATTAAGACACCAAGTTTTGTCATGTGAAAATTTTAAATACATGTCCGGGAGTGGAATTTGTAATAAAATTTCTCACAAAAAAAAGAAGTTGGGAATGACAAGTGACGGATCTATTCAAAGAAGCAGCAACGAGGAGCAGAAGAAGAAGAAGAAGAAAAAAGGTGAAATAAAAGAGCGCTGCTTTCTCCCAGGCCGAACAACACACAACACACAAAAAGAACACACGAAGGAGTGTGTATGTATGTATGCATGTGTCTTAATCCATTGTATGCCTCGAATGCATCCTAAACGAGCAATTGCAATTCGATTATCTGGACGGACGGACGGCAGGCAGGTAAATTGTTGGCGTAGCGGTTGTTTCGGGCGGATGGTGTGAAATTTAGAGCGCCGAGCCGCCGCCACCCACCACCCGACATTCATTTCCATGAGGTGAAGTTTGTGTTGTTGTTGGTATTTATATTCGCTGGTGGTGGTGGTGGAGAGATGGAAGGAAGGGTCTGACCGCTGACATTGAGTGCTATGCCATGTCAGAATCTTGTGTTTGGTTTACTTTTGTGGTTTATATCACTCAGGAACTTGGCTTGCGTATGAGGTTGAATAAATTTTATACATCTACAGGATGATTTAAAAAAACTATTACTTTTAATGTAAAATCATTATTGGACACCAATTTACATCAAATTAATATTTGATGCAATGTAATTTTTAGCAAATACCTAATTTATTACTAAATTTGAAACATTTTTAGTGATTTTCTGCAATGTTTAGAGATTTGGGAAAGAAAAATGAGACTTAATTCCTGATTGTAACAGGTATAATGAAAGTAGATTAGCTAATTTTATAAGACAATAAAAAATTGGCGAAATCGACATCTAAGAAAGTCTATCTAAAACCGTTATTCCAATGTTGGCGAAATTTTCAGTTTCGCTCTCAATTTTATGGCTGCATCATTTTCCCTATAAGTTATAAGAGCTTACAAATTGATTAAAATTATAGTTTTATAACAATATTCTAGTATTGTAAATTTGAACTATTTTCAGGAAGAAAAAACGGAAATTAGAACTTACAAATGCATTTAAATCATACCAATCGACATTAAAAGCAGATTAGTATAGAAGGCAATAAAATATTATAGTAAAAGTTTCTAAAAATAAAATCGAGGAAATCGACACCTGAGGAAAAATTTATCTCCTTGACAAAGTTTCGAAGAGGCAAATAATTACGCCAAGAGCAATTTTATGTTACCCGACATGATCGCAGTTAAAACGTTATTTTCGTCTGCATTGATGTCTAATATGATTATGCTAAAAATAGTGGAAAAGTGATAAAAGCACACCGGCCGGCGGACTCGGCGAGTTCGAGAAATCCATAAACGCGCAACTAATTGCATCAATAAATTTAACTTGTTATAAAGTCGCATTAAAAATAGAGTACCTAAGTAGGTAGATGGTATACATATATACTACGCACTCTATAGAATGCATTAAAATTAAAATGTAATAACCATCACACATAAATAATATCGTTATCGATGTATACCTAGTCGAAATAATGAATTATTCACGTGCGCCAGACACGAAAATTGTATCGATGGTGGTTCGAATGACAAACTTTTAATCTACGGCTTCTTTACGTTCTAGACAATTTATTTAATCATTTCATTGTTCAAACTTCTCACATTCAATATTCTTTTAAATATTTATGGTAATTGCTTTGGCTAGAAAAAAAATATAATTGTGCAATAAAAGGTTTAAGAATTCTCAACTTGATAAAGTGAAACAAATCCATTTTTTGCCATTTCTTAATAGAAACTTTATTCGCATTATAAAAAATACGATTTTTAGATTTATTTTAAATTAGTCCATAGGTAAATAGTACAGTTTATAGTCTTTAATTTTGAAGCTACCAATTATATAGAAGTATTTTCTTAGACAGCAGTCAAAGTTAATTCGCAAATCATCCTCAATACAAAAATTGTTCGGAAAGTTTGGAACAACATTATTTATTACTATTGGCTTTTTCACTCTGATAGTCATCAAATACCTGACAGAGGAATATGGAAAGATTTAGGCTCTCTTAGATTTGATTAAAATTGGAAAAAGGCCGTTTCGCAGATTTTAATTCAATTTTTTGTTGTTTCTAACCGAAACTTAATTCATATTTTTCAAATTCTGACTTTCTGAGCCCTCCAATTAGAAGGGAGTATCTTGTTAGACTTTCGTACAACTTAATCATCCCCAATAATAAAAAATTATCAGATGCTAACTTCTTTTTCAGTTAGGTTGTCATCAAATATCTGACAGACGAAATAGGAAAACCTGGTTAATAAAAAATAGATTCTACACTTGATACTGAAGGGTATAAAAATGTTTTGCGTATTCTAATTAGAGATACCCTCCTCCACCCTGCATCCTCGTCACATTAAAATGCCAGAATCATTTCCAACAGCTGGAGCTTATTTTCGCTCACATGCAGCAAGAATATAGTGTCCATGACGATTGGGTGTCTTCGCTAATAGTTTATCTATGCGATGGCGAGCGGAATTGAACGTGTGTTTAGCGTATTGATTGCGTTTATATAGAATATATAACCGGCTGCGTCTGACCCGCACGCTAAATTAATGTCCATTGTTTCTAAATATAGCAAAGACGGGTTGGTTGGTCGGTTGCGCGCTGTATATAAGAAAACGTATCCGTATTTAGACAACGCTATTTTTTGCTACCGAGCGCGCGCACACGCGGAGGTTCTCTTCTTCCTTGCTCAAGGAGGAAAAATCGCCGATATGCCCGGCGATGATGAAAAACTGCACTTCAACTAATTGGTGATTAATGTTTAAAGGATTCGATCCAAGAGTAACGTATTTCTTGCAATTAGATTTTCTCGCCGAAAAAATATCATGCAATTCGCAATACGTGCTACACTTTATACAATTGGCTAAAAATAAAGTAATTATCTTCCAACTATAAATAAAATAAATTTTCAAATTCGTATTGTATAGCTAAATATCAAAACATGTTATAAAATAATAAATATTTTTTAAATATAGAAGAGCATAACTTATTTAAGTGCGCATGCATAAATGCTTATAAATAATTTATTCGATAAAGAACAGTTTTATGTGATGAAATTCGCTCATAATATGATAAGTAATTTATTTGTTTTTGCTTCATACTTATTTATTTATTTTATTCATCTATTTATTAATAAATATGAAAGAAAAGCAAATAAATATTCAATTTAATTTAATATACTTTAAATAAAATAAATAAATGTAATTGCAAAAACATTACCTACTGACCTTATAGATTTTTATATAGACTAAAAATTGCCACTAACAAGATCAATATTTTTTTTACTAAACAATATGTCCGGCATTGCATATTTACTTTATATAGAAAGAGGTTAAATATATTTTGAAAACGGGTAAACTATACGACGAAAGTCAAGTGCAAAAAGTTAATATAAAATGTTCATTAGATATCAAGTAGCTAAAGCTAAAACTATAATAAGATATATTTTGATAATCCTTTAATTTTTTATTAGTGAATAAATTATCTAACATTATGCAATCCTATAAATATAATTAATGCGATAAAGAACGATTTTATTTTCATGAAATTTACTGACAATCCTAATGAACCATAAATAAATTATATTTTATTTGTTTTTGTTACACATTTATTAATATAAATAAATATCAATTTAAATAATTTATCTTAATTTATCTACGCGTTTCATTGCAAAACTAGAAATTAAAACTTGTTAAAGCTTTCATTGCAATTATATTTGCAACATACTAATACGTCCTAGTTACCTCAACATTATAATTAGAGTAAAACTGCAAAATTTTAATGAACTGAAAATTCAAGAACAGAAGAAAAAAACAATTATGCAAACAAAGAGAAGCAATTTAATTATTTTTAGCTTTAATTTTCTTTAATAAAATGTCGCATTCATTGTGCGCGCCAGCCTTTTTACATTATTTTATTTTTTATTCGGCATTTCAAAATGCGTATTGTAAAATATTACTTTCAGAACGCCTTTTTGATAAAATTATTATCTTATTTAGCAGAGTAGCTTTTTGTCTTGCAAGATTAATTATATTTAAATGTCAAGTGATGTGCTGCATTCAAAGAAACGCCGTCGTTTCGCTTCATTATTCATTATTTTCTAAATTCGTATATATAATATAATATGCAGTACGCTGCTTCATACTTAAAGAATTATTAAAAATCGCACTCTTAAATATTTGTGCAAAAATCATATAATATACACGTAGATACACTCGAGTTCATCTTACGATTAGACTGAATAATGCCATATAAATTGCAAATTAGTTTACGTCAATTTTGACAATAAGTTTGCATTATTTGGAATATCCCATATTGATCAGAATTCAATTATAAACATTATCTTTCAAAACAAAAATTAATAAAAATGTGAAAAATAAGATATTTGTTCATAATCCATAAACGCAAACTTAAATATTTGTGCAAAAATCATATAACATACACGCGTATATTATATATTATGTAGAATGTTGTTTATTGTGTGCAGTAAATTCACCAGCATTCAACAACAAATTGATTTTTATCGTCGATTAAAATATCAAGCAATAATAATAATAATAATAGCAACACATTCCACACCTTTCATGCGTCTAAAACAAGCTGTTTAGATTAAAATATTTCACGGAGTAACCTTTTATTATTATATTATAATTGTAGATTAGTGCGCGTTTCAATTTAATTTGATAAAGTCGACAATATAAAAATGCAAAATATATTTATTGATGTCATTTTTGCTCGTTTCATTCTTGCCAAGAAACTTTAATGCAATATTGTTAAAAAACATAGAATTTACATTATTTTATTGCTGTATCAATAAAAAAATTTTATTAGTGAATATAAAAAAATATTTCCATTTTTTTTTCTGTTTGAACTTTTTTGTTTAATTAAAAGCAGCTATTTATATATCACTTTTAAGTAAGTAGTAAGTTTAATCGCTCAATTAATTACATGTCTGTAATGCAAAATATAATTAATCTGTAAAACCCAATTCGTTCTGAGCAATTAATTTAATCGATATTTTTACAACCCTCATGCAAATTGCACATCCCGCCCGTCTGCCCCATTCATCCGCATAAATAATATTCTTACAAACCGATCCAATTAAAGCCGATTAGATTTATTAAATTCAGAGCGTCGTCGTCGTCGTCCTCGATGGATTTCACATTCCAGAAATAGACGACGATGCGTACTTGCTATGTTATACGCCCTTTAAAACAACTATGGATATTTTCGAAGAAGAAGAAGACGATGCCTTAACAACCGGAAATATGGGAGATTATTATCTAAAATGTATCACCATTTCCACCTAAACTAAAAATATAGTGGTTTTTGTTTTGCTTCTTTGCCGGCTGTCGGTAATCTAATCCATTTAATTTACATGGTGCACAACTGGTCTAGTTCACTTTTTGTGTGTAATTTTCATGTGTAATTGGAAATGATTTCAATGTTTATTGATTTAAATAGTTCGCGCTATTGCAAACAAGTTGTACTTTATATAAAAATGCTACCACTATACTTGCTTAATAATATGTTCTATAAATAAATTTGCAATGCTGGCAAAATGTGGTTTCAGAGCCGGATTTGCAATGATATCACAAAAAATTAGCCTTTACACGGAGTTTATATGTATATGTAAAGTAAGTCTTTAAAGAGCATCGTTTTGTCGGTTTAAAAATAGTACACCTACAGTACAATTTAAGCAAAACTTTGCAACAGTAGCATAGTTTACAAACTTAAATGTTGTCGTTTTTTGCTACGATAAACAAACACACCAACATTTAGTATTTAAATTATGACTTTAAGCAAATGTGTTAAAAATAAATACAGTAGTGAAGTGAATAGGTTACACAATTTAAAAAATATTAAAGTCTAGAAAATAAGAATATAAGACACTGATTTTTCGTAGAAACGGACCTTAACATTTCACATTCTTTTATTCGAGCAAAAACATTTTACCTGAAATATTTTGTGCATCTAAGCGTATTGTTCAAATACCGGGTAATTGGTAATGGTAAATTGAGATTAAGACTTTTCGGAAATATTAATGTTCCTTCTGTGTCGTCATCATTCAGAGATTTCATTATATTGCATACCAGGCGCAAAAGTCATACTTTGATTTTAAAATATTTGGCACTTACATTTTCTACAATACAAATATGTTTTAATTTGGATTAAACATTGAACATTGCCGCTTTCTGAGCGAATTAAAGCTCAAAATTACTCAATTTATAATTCTGCATCTGTCTGAAGACCCAGAAAGTATAATCAATGACATTGTTTTAACTATATTAATTTAGCAGCAAACGAAATATTGTAACGAAGCTACAAGTCTTAAAATTCGCAATTCGAAATTGTTGAAAAATTTTAGCATGGAAAACAGTTTTCTAAGTAAATTAATTCTCCCTCTCTTTAAAAAGCCAGAAAAGAAAAATATTGTTACAAGATACAAAATATCTTAAAATAAAAACAATGTAACTAGAACTTTTCGAAATTGTTGAAATTTTTTTGTATCAATCGAAAACACTCGAAATTTTCTATAGCTATGTATGTAATAAATCCATTCAGTCTAAAAATAGGCGCATTCTACGAATTTTTATATTTTACTAAATTCAGATATGATTATTTTTTCGAACCAAACCACACTACAGATAATTTTCTTATCGTCTCGAATGTGTTTCGAGAGTGAGTACCTGTCTGCTTTCGAACACATTTACTATACCCGACTATACTATAATAGTAATAATAAAAATAAATCACAATTATAAATACTCGTAGTACAATGACAACATAAAGTGTAATCGTGAAGCAAGAACCATTTTGTACCGCGAAGCATATAACATAATTAAGATGATTAATTACGTCTAATATTGTTTATCTATAGAGCGATAAATTCTGACAGCGAGACGTTATAAATTAATATTTTACACAATCGACACACACACACACACACACGTTTGATTACCACTGGTCGTCGATGGAATGCGCGTACGTTGTACGAATGCGTTGTGTGTGTAGCTGTGTGCTCTCGTCTAGGACCTTTTCTGACTTGTTAATTCATCAGGTAAAAAGGGCGCCAACCGATTTATCTAGATGGAAATACCATACGGTTTTCGAAATGAAACGAAAAAAAATGGCATATATACGGGGCATTTATTACGCATTGAAGGAAGAAAAAGTCACCGATGCGCCTGGAATTGTTTCATTAATCAGGCGCGCGGATTTTGCAGCCCATCTTTCGTTATTGCTAATTAAATTTTGCTCCGTGCATCGATTATTCATTGTTCGTTAGCTAGGTAGTATAGTATAAGCGGGTTTAATTGTTAGTTCAAAGTTTTCTTTTTAATTTACATAAAAAATGTGCAACAGTTTACAATTAATCATTAACTTTTCGTTTATAATTATGCAATATTCCATTAAAAATTACAATTTTCGGTTACATAAATGTTGCCAAGTTAAATATTTCTTTAAATTGTGATTGTGCGTCGATTTATTTATAGTTTGTTCATAGTTTTACCCAGGTTTTTCAAAATTTACATGAAAAATGCAGCAGAATCTTTAACTCATAATCTATAATTTCTTAATTACACTAATTGAATGGATTGAAAGTAGTAAAAACTAAGCAAAATTTAAACTCATATTGTTTTTATGCTCTTAAAAAATCTATGCATTTGCATTTAAGATTTTATTAAATTTTATTAAAAAATAACATTTTTCCTCAGAATTTATATAAAAAATACCATTTTAATGTGATTCAAGTTTTCAAATTTGCAGAATTCATTACTATTTGTAAAAGAAAGAAATCTGCTTTACTTTAATGCTGCTAAGTTAAACATTTATTCTGCTTAATAAAAAATATCAAGTAAATTTAATTAGAAATTTTAAATAATTACACTATACTATATTGGAATTGGTACAAATCTTTAAAAACATATGTTTGGTTAGACTTTAATGGTCGCTTATTTATTTTATTATTTGTGATGATTTTTTGATAAACTGCAAAAACAAACAAGTGAGAGAATTTATATCTATTAATAAATTTGAATAATTTATTATTACACGAATGTAATTATTTTTATTTTTAAAGTCAAGTTCGCGAAATGGTAAACAAGCAATAAATACGAGCGCTGTTATATGTGTTGTGTTGGGACTATTTATTTGCCAAATTGTTAATAATTATACGTTTCGATGCTCTTCAGCTAAATAGTATCAATAATCGCCCGGCTAATTATAATTTATTGATGTTATAATAGGTTCTAATGAATAACTTGGCTAATTTCATAGCATTAGCGGACAAATTAATTTAATTGCGAGTAATGTGTGGTAATGTTTGCGAAATAATGCGGTTGAAATTGCAGAATCAATTATACTATCTTATTACTGTAGTAATAAATTTATTAAAAATTGATTTTTAACTGTATTTTCACATTCGAGATTAACAAGCAACCTAATTGTGATAAAATCGCGGAACAAATTTATCAACAACATAGGTATTTATGATAAGATTAATGAATAATTGCATGAAATGTTTGTTTGTTTGCGGTTATAATGTCGTTGAGATTTTTTCAACTAATTGTTCTAATTTAATGTTATTAAACTTCATAGTGTATGCTACTATTGATAGTAGTTTGCATTAAGACTTCCTTAGTTGCGACACTTAAATTTGTTTAAAATTATGATATGTATTAAAAAACAAAGGCATCTAAAGATTAAATTAACAATTGTATGCATGTTCTTTCAATTTTTATTAAATTAGTGTACTAGACTAAATAACAAGCTAATAAACATAACAAACATTAATTTTATTAAACTTAATTTAATATTTTTATTTTCTATACTAAAATGACGCAGTTTTTATGCAAAATTTTATGATTATGTAAGTTATTAATAATACCAGTCTATATTGCAATTGATTGATTAATAAATTTGCATTAATTAAATAAAAAATCACACAACAGACAATGCTGCAGAATTTTTCAATTCAAAATCAAATACGATATTCCATTATGAAATTAATTTTGACAGATGTGCTGCGATGGTATAATTAAATTATAAGTTATAATTGATTTTATATGCAAAATAGCAGCATCGTTTTACTTATATATATTATTATATAGTAAACGTTTTTGTTTTGAAACAACACGCACACACAACGCACAACGTGCACACGATCGTCCTTCCTTCCCCTCTTCGACGACCGACCTACGAAGGTAGTAGTAGACCGAAATCAAAGGACCTTGGCAAGGGCGAATATTTATGGGCCGGGACGAATGAGCAGCGCAATGCAATCCCCAAGCGTATTCTAAATCGCACTCGCACTAACACACACACAATACAATACCGTCGAATAATTAATTATTTTTGATATATCCCTCAAAATATAGATGCAATATAAAGCGGCGTCGTGCCCCCATCACAGCGAGAGAACGACGCGTGGTGTTCGTGTTGGAGATGCGAAGAAATCTACACTTTTATTGAGCCGTAAATCACAAACGCCATATGAAAGATTTAAAACGCTTCTGTACGTGCATTTTTGATGATTTTTACATATGGTGCGGCGCGCTTCGACGCTGCTGACAAAAAATCGCATTGTATGGAGATAAACCATAATTGAAAATTTATTCGGCGCTGTGAACAAAGAACAGTGAATGGTGGTGCGGGTGCATTGATTTGCTGCTGAATTATTTCAGGCGCCCCGTCAAATTTTCACGCATTTAACACGAAAAAACACTCGGACCATATTCATCTTTAATCGCGCGCGCTATAATTTATTGAATTCGCGTTGGTTTTTTGTTTGCTATATGCAGCATTGTTTGTATTTTAACAAACTAAAGTATTGGGATGGACAACGGGTGTGAACGTCATCGTTAATAAGAAAAAATAAATGTGTTAAGAAAAGCCTAATCAAAAAAAGAAGTAAAATTATAACCCAATCGAACTAATAATATCACATTCATTAATTCATTTTTTGCATTTTAAGAAAAGCCCAAATTAATTTTTTTTGTAAAATCAAACTAATAATAATAAATTTATTTTTAACTTACAAAGTTTATTTTTGAGTAAAATTGTATTGTTACGCTTTTTTAAGCAAGAGATACTCTTGCAAAACTGCCGCAATTAAAGTTCGCTTGAAAAAGTTCGCCAAACAAACACAAAAGTGCGAAAAACTTGTTGAAGCATAAAAATGTTTCGTTCTTCTTATAATATGTACAAAACTTTTGTGTACCTTTTATAAGTGTCGCAATAAATTATTATTTATCAAATCGTTAAGCGTAAATTTTAATTTAGCCTGAAAATGTAAAGTCGAATTTTGGGAATATTGCAATATCATAACCAAAATTAATCTAAGATTCTCTATTTTTTAAAGTTCGTCTAAAAAGATGGATGAAATTAAACCCTGGTCAGTCTGTTGAAATTCCAAACGGTTTCAAAATCTTAGGGAATAATAGGCCACTTTTTTCAAATGTTTCTAAATATTCTTTAAATCTCTATTTTCTCAGTTTCTTTAGAATTTGGAAATTTGGATGCCAAGAAACAAAATATATAACAAATTATTCTCTACGAAGAATTGCACCGCACTTATTTCATCCAATCAAAATTCATAGGAAACGTACCGAATGGGAAAATTTAATACAACTCGGCAGTAATTGACTTGTTTATTCCGCGCGCGCTCCCCATTTCTCGATGTCATGAAAAAGAATACTGTGTGCGCCGCTGCTGGTGCTGCTGCTACCCGCCGCAACAACTACCTCACGATTTGATTGAAACATCGACATTCCAGCTGGTCAAACAATGGCCCCGGTGGTGTCGTATTTGCATTCGCACAGATAGGCCGCCGCCGTGGCAACAATTAATGCGGTGTATATAGAATTGAACGCGTGCGAGTAGCAGCGCATACATACATACATACATACACACACACAGGCTATTTTACGCATTTGTCTATTTGTGCGCCCTATTTTTAGCGGCCGTAAATTTTATTATTCGCGGAGACCTTGCTCTTATATATTTGTTATTTCGCGCGAGCGCTGGAAATTTACGGCGCGCTCGTTTATCGGTGATTATTAATTGGATTGTGGCGGATTGAGGTTACAATATTATTTCATTCCAAAATTCATTACAAAATAAACTAATAAATATTTGATGTATTTGGTGGCATTCCTGAATTTCCTTTTTTACAGAATAATAGACGATTGCCAAAAATTGATGACTTTTACTAGTGATTTCTAATCAAACTTGCCCAATTAACATAATAAAAGTTCAACTTAATGAAATAAATATTTTGGCATTCTGGAGAGACCATTTGACTCAAATCATTACCGATTTTTTAGCATATCTGAAAATTATAGTAAAAATCTAACATATATAATTTTATTGCTACTTTTTTAAAGTCTTGTGAGGACCAGCTCCCTCCTAAGTATCAATATACCAAAAAATTAAATGTTTTGCTAAATTGTAGCAGTTTAGTGTTTCAGTTTTCAATAAAATGAACGAATTTGTACATTTATTTTGCTGCGCTGGTTGAAAGCGATCGCGCCAAGTCGCTCAAACATGAATCCTCCTCGCTTTTTCCTTCCAGCCTTTAACAACAATATCATAGCCATTAGCTCTTTCAATAAACACACGGCACGAAAACTACCTTACACTTAACCTTGCGCGGCTTTTCAATCTAATGGTATAGTGTGGTACATACGTACATACTTCGAGAAAAAAACTATACGGTTCGTGTAATTGCATCATTTCCGCCAGGCGAATGCAAATAATTATCTCATTGTTCAATAATGTCGCACACTATTTGCGCGCCGAACGCTGCTTATATACAAATATTGATTGGCATCGATCGGTATCGTAATAATAGGAATTTGAACGGCGTAAAATTGTTTTGCTTACTTATTTGCGGGTATTTTTATTCTTATTATTACGTTCACGTTGTGCGGACTATTTTCGGACATTGGGCGCATCAATTATGCAAAACTTCGATTTTTTACCGCTATTTATAGCGACGGTTTTATAAACAATCGCAAAATTTATGAGTATCGACATTAAATAATTCGGTATTTTCCAATTTTATACAATTTTTCTTATTATTAAGTCAAATTTTGCAAAATAAAACGCAACTTTTTTAAATAACAAGTTTGTTATTGTTCAATATTTTTCAATGCCTTGTGAGGAAAATAAAACTATAAAAAAGTGTGCATGTATTAATAATAAAAGTATGTATAAATAGAATACCCAGAAAGAAAGTGAATTTTCCAGATTTCTGGGAGATTATATTTTAAGATAACCCTAAATATTTTTCAGGTAATTTATTCAAGTCATTTGAGCAAGTTTCGTAACTTTTCATCTTTTTTTGGTAAATTTCATTTTGTGTTATGAGGAGATCATGAAATAATTAATAATTTTTATCCTTTGCAATAAATCAAACAACTTTTACGAGCTCATAAAAAAATGTCAACGATAATAGTTTCTCAATTGCTGAAACTCAACACTTTTACAATATTTGTACACTAAAAATAGAAATAATGAAGCAGCTGGCAGCTTTGATATTATTGCGTCTAAAAGTCAATCTTATCAGTTATACCCCAAAACATTTATCCGCCAGAGAAATGCAAACTGACTTTTACGGCAGCAAAGCCTCACTTTGCGAATTAATTCATCGTATATATTGCCAAAGCATATATTAATTGAAGCAGCGACGACTAATCACAGCCAGTGAGCGAGCGAGTGAGTGAAACTCTCTCGCTACTTACTACTACTGGCAAGTTGGTCGTCCAAATCGTTAATTTATACAACTTGTCTCGCACATGATTACTACCCGCACCACCGCCACTTTCAACTTCAACCCGTCAATAATTTATTTGATTGCAAAAGCTGGCCCATTAATAAATCACAATTTCTACATAATAGATTTGTGCTCCACATACATGCATGTGTGTGTAAAAGCTTTGTGTTACCTTGAACGAATAATAAATGTTTTATAGCGAGTTAAAAAAATATACAATTTAATTGACAATAAAATTTGCATTATAACACATACACATACAATCGATGCGAGAGTGAAGTAAAACATTGTGGTAGTGCTACGCCTCTCAAACGTAAATATTTTTCTACTATGTGTGTGTAAATACTCAATGCCCAAGAAAATGTCGAGCAGTGCGCAAAATTGTCGGTCAAGTATTTTCGCACTAAAATAAAATAATATCAATTTTTTTGCTTCCAAAAAATATTTATATTGTGGAATATAATAATCGGATGTGGTCTCAAATTTAATTTTTATAAATCTAATTAGAGCTTTTTAAATGAGATAGTTTCTAAATTGCTTAATTTCTCGGGATTATTTCGAGATTCCCTATATTTTTGGTCACAAACAGCTTTAAATAAAAATATAATAACCAAAAATATTAAAAATTTTAAGAAATGTATTAAAAAATTAATCTTTTTTTATAAAAAAGTTGAAGCAAGAGATACACCTAGATAATTTATTGCACTTTAATTTACCTTATAGCTTTTATATAAATATTATGTGTTTGTATATTGCTAAAAATGTTAGTTTATAAGCTAAAACGTGATGAAATTCGAAAGTTTGCAATTGTTGATAATTCAATTCAGCTTGCCTTGTTTGTCTCGAGTGAGTAAAAATAATTTTTCTATTAAGCGCTGCTGCTGTTGCTACTGCTGAAGAATACAAACTTGAAGCACTCGCTGTTTGCGCTTGCTGCTACAATGTTTGTTTACATTTTTACTTTGCCATAGTAATCAGAGCACTTTATACTTTTTCTCCATCAGCTGGAAAACTCTTTTCAAGTTCATCAGCTGTTCGTTCGGTTCGTATTCCGTCCATTTGCATTTCAAATTACAGTTTTAAACATAACAACAATGGTTTTATGAACATGCAGTGGCATTACTAATACATTAAAATTTAAAAATAAATGCTACCAAAAGACGGGCTGTTTATTTAATCATAAACATCATTCTTCACGAGTATGTATAGGGAACTAAGAATTATCTATACCAGATCTAACAAAATTTCATAATCTCTGTATAAGCTATTTTTTGGTTAATTCCATTGTGGATGTGATTTTTTACATAGAATCTATTTGTTAGAAGACAGTATTCCTAAATTTTTACTTAAACTATCTCTGTATGAAGTTGGTGCACACCCAAAAGGTCATAAGGCATTTCCTCATTTTGAGGGAAATTTTTAAACCATAGATGTTGCCAAATAAACAAAAAGCAAAAAAAATCTGCTAGACCTAGGACAAGATTTTGGAGAATCTTGACCGCAATGTGATTAAGATTCTGATGAGAAAATCGTGAACAACTTATAGCATGGCAAATCATCGTACCATCACAGTAAATTTGATCGCATCACTGAATTTGTAGTTCCAAATATTTTCAAAATTTATGTATTATCAAGACAAACGACAGACAACATTGAATAGTAAGAAGGAATCTTGCTTCAGAAAGAAATATTTTGAAACTGGCCCAATGATTAATTTGGTCATATTACTTAGGACATTAAAACTTTGTAGTACCAGACTTTTTAAATTTTACATGCTATAACCATCTCTAAACGCATGAATATCTCTGTATATAAAAACAATATTTATGCATTAGATAGGATGCACGATTCTTGCTTTAAAAGCAACTAGGAATTTTGAAATTGGCCTCATAATTAATTTGCATTCATCCTTTTTACATGTCCGTCGACATTTCCAACTCTCTCCTATTATTTAAACCCAAATAATGCATGTTTTTGCACAATTCACCACTATACCATGAAAAACAATCGCATTTAGCGTTTCTCACACATTTTTAACAGCGCTCTATTATATTCACCCATCCCCTAAGCGATTCGCACAGACACATACACACAAAAACGGCTACAACAACGTTTTCGCTCATTGTATTATATTCCATACGCAGCCAGCACATACCTACATATAAAGCACAATAATTATTTAACGTTGAAAAAAAAAACGAGCGAGTGGTGGAGGCAAATTATACTCGTCATGGTGGCGTAATTTGTGTGATGGACGTTATTAAAAATAGTCTTCCTGTTTCATGCAACAATTGCACGTTTTTCAATTACTGAAAGCGCGCACAAAACGCGCGTCATTGCGCTAAAACATAGAAAAAAAAAGAAATAAATTCACAGATGCGACGTCGTCGTCGTCTGGTCGAATTTTGAGGGCTACAAATGATATTTGTACGTTTTTTCTCTTCGCTTCTCGTCTCGAAGTCGATATATAACCTGAAATTTCGTTGGAAACAACTGCAATAAAGTTTAATTGCAGCCAGCAATAAAATGATCAATAAAATTATACTTTAAAGCAACAAATTGGTGTAATATAAATTGAGTTGCCATATGTTTGTACTTAAAATGCATATCGCCCTCGCACAGTGGCGTGCACGCTAAAAATGTTTCAAGTCGAAGGCATTAAAGTCTGCCGGTTTAAATGTCTCGTGTGCATTAAAGTAATGTAAAATGTGCATTTGAAGAAATGATGGGAATATTAAAATATTTTATTAAAATTGAAACGTTTTTACTGTACAAATAAAGACATTATATTATATTATTTTTTTATAGATTGCGATTTTATTTTAATAATATAAATTTGCTTAGGTTAAAGATTGTTTTATATTTTTTTAATGATCTATAACGTGGTGTAACAAATAAATCAGCTTCATTGTTTTTCTTAATCTATTTTTTTTTTTCACTTATAAATAAAGAACTATTATTTAAAATTTATTAGTCTTGAAATTTTCCGGTTAAATTTTTCTAATTTGCTTGATATTAATCATTTAACTTTAATTTAATTTCTAACGATATGAATAAAATAAAAATTAATATATTTTCAGACATTTTTCAACTTAGAATGTTATTAATTAAACAATTTAAGCAAATATGCGTTGCCATTTGTGGTCCAAATTTAACACATGTTACAAAAAAATGTCATGCCACTAATCAACAATAGGAACTCTAACTAATTGGCAAATGAAAATTAATATAAACAATTTATATGTAGAACACTATTTCACTTCGACATGAATTTAACAAGCAATTCTCTAACGATTCGGCTTTACAACTAGAGTCTTCTTAATAAATATTTTGGCCTTAGAAATGTGATTTGTCTGTACATTTTTAACATAATTTTTTTTATAAAAATGGCACATAAATAAATTAAAATAATTTATTCAATGAAAGCAAGTAGAATTTGTCTGTTTTTTTTAAAACCTAACAAAAATTCCATTTAGAACATATTAAAAATGTTAATTGTTGATAATAAAAATGCGTATTACCTCAGATGAATTCATCATTTATTATGAATACACATCTTGGCTATTATAAAATTTGCAACACAACCGCAGACGATAAATATAAAAAAGCAATATAAACGTACGTATTTGTAAACCGAATAAAAATGTTAATAATAAATAGTAGATAATTTACGAGTACATTCATATATCGTATACTTTTATTCGGCTTGAATCACTCCACATATTACAACTGTTTTATTAGAAATTATGGCGCATTAGCAAATTGCATTATGCATATAAATAAATTTATAGCAGATGCATAATAATAAATT
Organism: Adinopsis sp. GC000173; assembly: GCA_030264715.1. Classification (NCBI taxonomy): domain Eukaryota; kingdom Metazoa; phylum Arthropoda; class Insecta; order Coleoptera; family Staphylinidae; genus Adinopsis; species Adinopsis sp. GC000173. The sequence continues at coordinate 28,880 of JARJDW010022367.1, read as the reverse complement.
TCGTCCATTCGCTGGCTGCTGCTGCTGCTACCAGCTACCAGCTAGACGAATATGATATCATTTTACTCATTTATAAACAATGAATTAAAATAATGTTGAGCATGACTTGCTATAAAATAGGCAAGTGGCTAAACTGTACAACCAATCAATCATATTTTAATTACCATTAGTGCAAGTAAAAAAAGTGAATCAAATTGGTTCCTACAATATATGTAGTTTTGCATTTCATTCATTCATCAATTATGTAATCTTACATTTTCGTTGTTGTAATCTAATTCGCGCTGCATAATTTGTTTTGTCGTGATTAGAGTTATATTGCCGTTGGGCGACAATTGACATTGATCAACAAAAGCGTAATTACCATATGAGTAGTGGAATAATTATTTGTTTTCGTTGCAGCAACATATATAATGATGGTTTAATGAAATTTTGCGTTTTTTACGTATTCGCTCCCAGCACGTACAAACAATACAAATAAAAAATAATTAAAAAATATTTGCAAAAGCTTGTTTCTCATATTTGTTTCAATCGATTATAGCAAACAGTAAACACAACGCTTTGAAGATGCTAGGGTTTTTAGTTTCAAACATTTTTAGTGTTTCTCTGAATTGCCTTCACTTTGACGTTCTTTTTTAATTAAATAATCGGAGGTGAGCACAAAATTGCACCATTCTAAACAAATTATTTTTTTATAATTTTTGTAAATATTTTTAGACTTCCATCTTGATAGGAAATTATTACTTAATTAAATTATTAAAATTTGTATTAAACTGAAATGAAAATTGACATTTTTATAAGTTTTCAATTAGCTAAGTATCAAATTGTATCATTATTTTACAGCTATTCCATCCATTCAAAGTTGCAAAGTGATTGCAATTTTCTCGCTTTCACTCGCTTCGCAAAGTCCATTTTCAATGAATGAGCAACTAATTTGCCAGTTAATAACAATTAAATGCTTGAACATGTTTAACATGATCGCGGTACGCAAAGCCTTAGCCTCAATTTTTATAATGTAGGTGTTTTATACACTTGCGCCCTCCTGTCGATGATAATTACCTTAACGACGCTACTGTACCCATCCATAATAATAGCCATCTTCGCGCTGTGGGATATAAATCAGCGGATTCATTGTAGAAATGAGAAAAATGTGCAAAGTGATGTGGGAAGGAAGCGAATATGTGTAATTATTTCATTCATCTGGCGAATGCGAAAAATTAAACGTTGCTAAAGTGAAAATATCGGTTATTTAATCGCTCGCGTATTATTCAAATGAAAACTAGTCTTTTTTTTACTTTGTACAAATCGAAATAGCAACTTTGAGTTTGTTTCTGTTTTTTTTCTGTTAAAGTGATTAATGCAAGGAGTAAAAATACACAATGCTCTTATTTCAGTAGCGTTGTTTTCATTTGGTTGATTTTGAAAGGATTTGATGTCAAAACAATACGAGTGGATATTTGTAAAAATATTATCAAATACGTATACTAATTGATTAACCATAAACTTAATTGAATTCTATATGTAAATGTATATTTTTGACGCTTCAATGAACCTTTGTAAACACAAAAAGTGTTTCTTTTAATTCAAAGTTTTTTATTTCAAAACTTTTTCCATTTTTGGTATATTTAACTTATATGACAAACATTTATTTTTAGCATTAGTTTTTCGCGTAAACACTTTATTATTGGTAGTAAGAAATATTAGTCGCCGTGTAATTTATTCAAATTTATTTATTCTAATATTTAAAAAGGGAAATGAGTTTTACATGAAAATACTATTTTTAGCTTTTTTATTGTGCCTGTTAGCATTTCTATTAAAAACACATTTGCTTTAATTATTGGAAAGTATAATTAATTTATATAACACAAAAATAATCTATTTTAAAATATGATAAATTGTATGAAAATACATTTAAAAGAATTCAATCTAAGAAGTTTTTCTTGGATAAACTGATTTCCTATATTTGAAAATCACTAGGTAATTGTTTGTTTTCATTTGCTTTAAATTATAATTTCAAATAAACGTCCTACATTTTAATTCTGGATTTATCTAACGCCAAATAAGCCTATAAGTGATAGAAATTGTCTTCCGTCACATATAACTTTTTATTTGATGGTCATTAATCGTATAATACGATGTTCATTATCACAGAAATTTTAGCTAAATACATATTTAGTAAATGATTGTTTATTCATTTTCAACATTTATTAACACAAAGTTTAACTAATGTTCCAGCGCGCTTGCAAGAACAACAACCTCGGAAATTGCAAGTGCAACTACAATGTAGTAGCTCTGCTTCGCCAAAGTTGGTAAAACACAGACTTTCTATGATGATGTGAAAAGAACTTTTAATTAATGTTTAAAATTGTTAACCATTTATATAATATTCATTTCAAATAATTTAAGTATCTAATGTGATAAACGCCAAAAATATTACAGTTAGTAATGTAATAGCGTCGCAATTACACGAAAAATATTTCGTTTTATATAATAATGTTGTGCCGTCATGCAATATATGCGATGATTATAAATATCTATGAGCTAAATTCACGTTTTAATAATTAATATTGAAGAGATATATACATAATTGTAATGTTTACAATTTCCCACAAACGCAAATAAATCATTATTCGATAAATTATCATAGCGCGAACGTAGCGAGGTTGTAAATCATCCGCACAGCTAAGATTGATTGATTTTTTTTATTTATACTATATATAAATTATATTATATTACAAAGATATTTATCGTGGCGATACGGATTTGATTTTATTTACACAAGAGCTGTTCGAAATGCGCGAAAATTTGACGCTTTGCATAAAACATTCCAGATAACCTTATTTATTAAATTTATGCCACTGACGTTGTGACACGACTTTCGGTTGGTTGATAAACGCTTATTTTAAATTACATTAATTTCAAATAAATTTCGCTGATAACGAATTTGAATAATTGAATAGTTGTGTGTGCAAACAAACATTTCGTGAGTGAAAAAGTCAACTAATTTTAGCATTTCGCGCCCCCCGTAAAGTTTACAACACTTCGCATTCAATAATGCTAAACGTGATGATGCCGACAATTCGGGGAAGTGGCGGCTCGCTAATTTGAACCACCAATAAAAAGTAATAAATTTTGTTAAAATTCTCACTTGTCATGCTTGTTTGAAAACTAATAAATAATATCATCTACTAAGAATTATTAATAAGATAAAAAATTATTCTAAAATTGGTTTAGTTACATAAGAATGTCAGCAAGCAAATTTAGGAAACAGGAAATACATCAAATTTAAACATTTAGTTTGCAAATACAACAATTCAGAGAAGAGTTCGCTAATTTTATCCACCAATAAAGTAGAAATGCAATAAATACAAAATTTGTTTAAATTCCATTCGCAAATCACATTTATTGTTCTTGTGTTAAAACTACAATCAATATTTGACAATTTCATATAAAAATTATTGATGTTTTGAAGTTTGCAGAAAATTCTTTCAAAAATTCGTTTAGTTTCCTAAAAATTTCATAAGAATTTTGGGAGATATATTTATTTTCTATTTAAGATTGTAAATCAGATGTCTACGAGTAAACTTTATATAAATACAATCGATTTTTTATCTCATCCCAGAAAAAACCGTAAAATATAGTCCCCCTTTAAACCCTCTACTACTTGCTAGTGTAGATTGGGATCCGGTTTTGTGTCATTACTACTACTATTATAGGGCCCTCGACTATCATTTGGCGTCAAAATTAGACGTTTATGTGTAATTAGTATCTCGAATCATATTTTTTATTGAACCCATTTTTTGTGTGGTGTGTGGTGAATTTGTATTTCAAACTAAAATATTATCATCGTTTTCTTCAAAATAACAATATAATTGGTTTCTTATAAAAATGTTGATTGTTTTTAAATTCCATAAACATGTTTTTTAAAAAGAAAACATTAAAAATACTTCAAAGCTGCAATTGCAATAACGTTGTCTTGCGAAATTTGCATAAAAATTTAAAACCATTTACAGCGGTTCATTTTAAGACCCTTTTCTAATAATATCCAAGCAATTTTTTACTTAGCACATTGTTATGGGCGCAAATAAAGGAGCAAACTTGCAAGAGTGGACAAAGGCGATAAAAACTGTTCACACATTGTGAACACCCTGTGTATAACAAATGGATATATTAGATAGAATAAAATGAAATAATATATAGCACACCCCAAGTTTTATACAGTGTTATGAAACACGTTTTGTGTTCAGGTAATTGTCTTTCAATAAACGTCACTCTGTAAGCGGATCTAAGGGGATTTTCCCCTTAGTAGCAAAATACTGAAAAATTTATAACAATAGAGCGCTTTAAAATTATTGACGACTTACGACATACAAACGATGATATCGATATTTAATTTAAAGTATACTTACATCTATCTATTCAAATCAAATCATTTAGTGTAATGTCATTATTTAACGTTTTTATTTTGATAAATATCACGTCGCTGAGATTGCATGAGATTTTCAATGCATTTTTATTTCCAACAAAGCAAATTATGTGTAAATCTGCATTTGCTACAATGTTATACTTTTACAATCGCCATAAAATTATAAAATTGTAAAAATTTTAGTCAGTTGTGATGATAGTTGTAGACCGAAATGTTCCACATTAACTCCAATAATATTTTATAAAAATGAAATATAATTTTAGTGAACCAACCAGGTGTTTTTTACTTGAATTAAATTATTGACGACTTAGAATACATACCATGATATCGATATTTAATTTAGAGTGTAAGTACTTACATCTATCTATTCAAATCAAATCGTTTGTTATTACTCAGTGTACTTATGTCATTTTACGTTTTTTATTTTGATAAATATCACGTCGCTGTTTGAGATTCCATGGGATTTTCCCTCTTATTACACTGCATTTTTACTTCTAACAAAGCAAATTATGGTGCAGCAGCAGCAGCGTAAATCTAAAGGTGCTGCTGCTACAATGGTATAGTTTTACAATCGCCATAAAATTTATTATGCGATACTCACTCTCTTTCTCTCAATTTCTCAAGTGCTCAATTTTTCAATTACGAACAATATTGCTGTTACTGCTGCTTCGACTTATTTCTCTGGTTGCTGCCCGTTTTATATCATCCAGCAATAAAAATCACACTCAAATATTTATATTAAAAAAAGAAAAACGGACTCAACTGCAGCAGTAACACGCTTTTTCTAAAATAATTACATTTTCAAATAAAATATGTCCTACATTTCTATATGTTTATTAATTTCGCTATAAACATTAAGTACTTTCAGAAAACATTAATTATATTTTATAAATATTAAAGCCTTCATATTTCTATTTAATTAAATTTAGTTCAAAACAATAAAACGCAGAGTAAATTAAATAATATCTAAATATAAATAGAAACCACCTATTGTTGTCATATTTAAAATTAAATTTATTTTAAAACATTACGCGTCTTGATCAAATCTGCATTCTGCAACGTATCTCAAGTGCATCTAATGTGCATAAATATTACGTTTGGCAAAAACAACAAAAACAAATTAATTGAAAGCGAAACTGCTGCTTGACATTTTCCTAACAGTGTAAACGTACTAAAAGTACAGATGAAAACGTGTCAGCTAGAAGTAACTTTTGCAACACAATGCACACGAACAAAGAAAACACACGTGAAAATTACATGGCAAATGCAAGTTGTGTTGTCTTAAATACCAGAAACAATTTGAGCGCGTTGCAACAACATGAATTATTATTTGTATATGTTTGTAAAACACTCACCTAATTTTGTTTATAATTTTACTAATGCAACAAGAAGTAACTTTAAGCAAATGAAAAACATTAAGTGCGCATACACAAAAATGATCAATATTGCTTTTCTACAAATATTTTTGTTTTTACATAACACATGTTCTCAAAATAATGCAAAAAAAATATTTTCGTTTTTGATTGGCATATGTCACAAATATTGAATTAAATTTGTTGTTACATTTTCGCTATATCTAAACTCAAAATGCAAAGTTTTTTCGTAGTGAAATGCAAGAATAACAAAATAGAGCGATAAAATCTTGTATTGAGTTAAAAATTGTATAAACAGTAATCAAAAAAGTTGAGTAATTTTAAAAATATTGCATTTTAGACTACACGAAACCCACGAAACTTGTAGACGATAATAAGCATCTCCTAATGAATTGGTGCAGTTTAAAATTAATAAAAACGATGTAAAAACGCTAACAAGCTTGTTTTAGAATTAAGCAATAGAAAATCATTAATTTTTTGAAAAATTATTTCCTGCTGAGAATTGAAACCAAAACAGGAAACAATTTTTCTACTAAAAACACTTATAATTTACTATCAATTACACACACGTTTACAGTGTAGAATTACAATTAAAAATAAGTAATAGCAGAGCCTAATTTACCATAATTCTAATTGGGACCCGAAAAACGATCTAAGTTTGCCATCATTGTAAAAAATATTATGTTTACATTCTTTCTTGAATTTTCAATTTGCTTGGAATTCCATCAAGCTTCAAAGCCGTCAAAAAATTCTTAAAAATTCAGACAAAACGTCTTTGTTCGCAACAACGCAACACTCCGTGTAAATTTAATGCAATTTCGAATCAAACATGTAAGAGTATTATTGTTGTTGGGCTGCAAAATTTGTAAATAAGTCTATAAACCGATCTAAATTTGCAATCAAGGTAAATCATCAATATGCTCGTATAATTCCGCTTAAAATATTATCTGTAATGTTAATATTCTTTCTTAAACTTTCAAGTTGCTTGGAATTCCATCAAGCTCCTTATAAATACGACGATACCTCGTTTAACACGGTCCCGCTTCACACTGATCGCTGGTTACTCTGTTTTCGCTTAAAAATTCGGACAAAACGTCTATTCGCAACAACATAACACTCCGTGTAAATTTAATGCAATTTTGATTCAAATACGTAAGTGTAATTGTTGTTGGACTACAAAATTTGAAAAATAAGGCCATGAGTAGTAGCGCCCTTCAAAACTGTTGTGTTGCTGATGAGTACAGAATATTATCGCAACAAGCGAACAAATTTTTGAAACAACAGCGAACATGTGTAAGTATAAGTACATATAATACACACACGGTGATGAAAACCTCATCTTTTTACAAAGTCGAAAGACCTGGGGCCAGGAATGCAGACGGAGACTCTAGATATGTGTGTCGGTGGTGCAGTCGTAAAAAAAAAGAACGAAAACGAAACGAAGCGCACAGATAAACATACACATACAGACACCGACGAATTGCAATAATAATACGTAAATTTTGTACCACACTTTCCATATCAGGTGTTAAAACTTTAAACGCGTTTAATATTAATTACATAACGAGTCGGAAGCTATAAATAGCCCGACGATTAACAAGTGATCGTTGATTTATACATTTGGGGTCAAAAGTGTACGCGTTTTTGGCAATACACCAAACAAGCACATAATTAATTTCGGCAATGAGTCACAATACAACTCACAACACACAACACAACACGCGTATTTGCTCTATAGTAAAGTATTTCGCTAACGTCGTGCAGCATGCAAAATAATGATTGTTTACGAAATGTGGATGTGAGGAATTCTTACCGGATTGTGTTTCGTGCGCGATCAGCAACTTAAAGAACAGAGCACTGTGATTTAAAACAACAAAATTCAACAATCAAGCAACTTCTTGTCCATGTTCAACAACGTGTGTGTGTGTGTGTGTTTGTTGATTCCACAACCGCTGGAAACAACTCTCTCGCAACAGATGATGGACGCCGACTAAAACAGAAGCAACTAGAAAGCCGGTGTTGAAGTCACATGTTTGGTGCGACGATGGTGGGGGTAGAAAAGGTGGTTGGCGATTGAGATGGTTGGTGAAATTTTTGAATTACGGGAAATAGTGTGTGTGTGTATCATGTCTTATAAGAGTAGTACATATAGATATCCCGGATGAGGTCGATTATCTAATATTATTATAATAAATCTTGTTCACAGCTATAAATCTTATTGTCTGTCAAACCTACGCACTATTTTGTCACCCAACACACGCGAAAATTACGTACCGGACTATATTATGCTCCATCTACACCGCCGCCCGGCTATTAGCGCAAATTGAAATTTATTCGGGCTCATCAAAATGCCATCTATTAATTGTGGCTAACCAGCCATATATCACAATAAATCAAGCAAGAAGCGAGAGCAAGATGATGGCAAACACTCACCACCTTCAATAAAATCCATATACAATCAAATCTTGCAAGACGATGTTCATGCGCTCCAAAAACGCTTCGTATTGCGAATTGTTTTTGTCTTACAATTCATGTTTTTATATAATAAATAAAGTAAATTGAAATAGTCAATTCTTCGGAACAAAAACATGATACAGATACTTAAAAATTGTTAAAATTTCATTCAAGAATTTTAGATATGATAGCAGTGCCCGTTCCGGCAAAGGATGGCTCAATTTGCGTTAAAAATGACTTCACAGAGAAACCCAGGCATGTATGGAAGCCTAATAGGCAATTGAAGCCGAGGTTTAGTTGTATAGCGCCATCTACAATTCTTAATCGCTAATCACCTAAAATTATTGAGGAATGGTGGTTTTCTCAGTACAGGAATATTAAGATAATGAATTACCAATATTTAGTACGAGATTAAAATGAGAAAAATCGAGTTATCGTGCATGATAACATAAACATCCTCGCGTATTTGTTACTCATATTTGCTAACAAGTCTGCAGTGAGAATCCATACTCTTCAAAAATTTTAGATGACTAGTGACAACTCAACAATCACCCACCCGAACCTAAATAAAACCCCTGCAATATTTTCAATAAAAAAGTACAAAGGGATGTTCTTCGGTTTACGAAGCATTGTTCGCTTTTAAATTTTCATATTATAAGATTTGATTGTATTTTACTGTTATTTTAGTTTTTCTTCCAGCGACTTTCAAATACATATTTATTATTCACCAAATTGATGAAAATAAAATATCTCACATGCTGTAAAAATACTGCAAGATTGTAGTTTCGATAAACTATGTAACTATGTTTAATTTGGAACGTAAACAACTTTATTCGCAGATTCAGTTTTCGTCGATGTTAACATTTAAATGATGTTTACAAACATATTTGCTTGCTAGCAATCTCAAAATCATCATCATCATCATCGATACTAGATATTTTTGCATGAATAGATAAATGAACAATATAATATAAACACAATTCAACTTTGCACTTAAGCATGCACCATCATTTCAACTTTGGTCATCTTCAAAGCAATCACTCCTATAGACCTGAGTCAGTTTTAGCGAAACATTCCGAATGATTTGTGACAAAGGGTGCGCCTTTGAAGATGATGTCAAAAAGCACCAAAGGGGAAAATCAACTATTTCCTACTAACCGTTACTAAATACGCATCAAAATTAAATGAACTTACTATTACTTTTTCGCCACAACATTATTATACAACAAGTATTCTTTTTATATTAGGGATACTTTGATGGCTACTACAAAAAAAATGTCTTCGAGATTTTCAAATAAAAACTTTATTCAATTAATAAAATCGTGCGTAAATCTATGCAAATATAGATTTACGCGCTAAAAATAAAACTGCTGCAAACTTAAAATTAAATCTGAAAATGTGTAAATAATTATTTAGCCTAGATTAACATCTAAACTGCGCGCGAAACTTGCCGACTGGAACAACATTTTATCGTTAATTCCATGGAATTCGCCGCGTTTTGTCGACACATGTATTTTGATTACATCAATCATAAATAAAGTGAGGTAGTGAAACCAACTAGCTAGCTGCTTGCTTGTGGCTTTCATCAAATTAGATTAATAGAAAATAATGAAACGTATGATATGCATTAATACGATTAAAATCGATGTTACACAATATGTGTACATACGTGAAGAAAATAAAATTTTAATGAAGCCAAATGCGATAAATTCATAACTTAAACAATTGGGTAATAAACTATTTCTTATAATTTCCTACGCATTTGAATGAATTTATCATGCAGTACCAACTGAACTGTACTCAACATCAAGTTAATTAAAATTTTCAATAATAGATTAAACGAATGAGATAATCTTTTAATCAGTTTAGATGTAATTTAGGTTAAATTTTATGTTTCTTTGTTTCGTTCGTATCGAAAATTGATTGTTTGCACAATCGTTTACCTGCATGTATTATAAAATATAGCAGATTCCATTCCTTGATTTAATTTTTTGTTTCAATCCACAAGCTGAATTTTTCAACCTAAACAAAAGACAATAATTAATTAAAAATGCAGTAAATTTATCAGGGATAAAATGCCAGTAATTATTAATAATTCATTTTGAAAAGTATCATTTAAGAGTGTTTGTAATATGAAGTGCACATTTTTAAAATTACTGGCCGAGTTGAATTATCGGTTACAATCATTTTTTTTTCACCATATATTGTGCATAAAATGTTGTAAACATTTTCATGCAAATAATGAATAATACATCTTTTTTTTCTTCTATTTTATATTCCTTCAATTATAATAACAAAAGCATGCATAAGATGGTTTGAATCACATCTTTCGTTCAATAAAATAAAAACAAAAATAAACATTTATAATATATGTATATTTATTATTTATATTTAATATGTATATAGGAATAAAATAATTATTTACTGATTGTCAGTAATACTTTACCTATTTATAACTATTGTAATTCCATTTTGCATTTTATTAGCTTACGATAAGATGAGCCAACATTTGCTACATATTACAACGCCTGCCTTGGTTTTAAACTCGTTTTATTTTATTTGTGTTTATTTATACATTTTGAAACACATTGAAAATACAGATTCGTATATTCATTCGATTCGTATTTGGTTTGAAATATTTGTGTATTTATTGTCCAGTTTCCTTCTAGAGTGCTGTCATATGCTTATGCATAAAGAAAAGAAAGCTGTATAAAATTAATGTGTATTAAAAGCTTATTTTGCAGTATACTAAAATACTAATTTAATAAGTATGTTTGGTTAAACGTTTTATAATCCTAAAAAAATGTTCAAAAAATAAATAATGATGAGTAGATAAATTAAATTAAATAAAATAATAATAAAGAAACAGAAAGAAAAAAAACTAAAACAGAAAAGTAAAAAACACATTTTTTGTAAATTAATTTATATAATATGTAATGTAAAAACAGATAATTGTTAATTCATGTATCTAAATTTTAAGAAAACATAGGGATTCTAATAATGTTAATAATATAATAATGCCTTTAAATACTTACGTATTTGTATTAAGATTTTAATCATTTATTCTCCAATAATATTTTGAGATATTCATAGAGCTTATCATTGACTTCACTATTTGGTCATTTATTTTTTTAAAGCAATTATTTACACATTACTGCTACGTATCATACGTAAATATTTTTTAGTTTGGATATAATTTATAATCTTCTAAACTGAATAAGAAAAAACAACATATACCCATTTATTTCTTATATATACTTTCAATATAAAATAAATGGAGATAAATAAATAAATATAGAAATAAAGTTAATATATATAGTTTGCACTTATCTTCAACTTACTTGTAATTCAAAACATAGCTTTAATGTATATAGCAGATTCAATGTATGTTGCACACCATAATAAAATACGAAATCCATTTTACATAATACGCTAGGTACGATAATTTGAATTGTTTGCTTCATTCCTGCATTTTAACTTATGGAATAAAATCCGTCTGTATATTAAGAGTGTGTGTATACTGAGAAATATAAAAAAACAGGGTAGACATGAAATCCTGTTATTTAGTCATCATAACTTGGTAAGTAGTAAGTAAGTAAGCAAGCATTTAAGAATGCTCGGCTTTGGTTCGTGATAAAAGAGACTGTCTGGTATAGTCCTCCATTAATCGTAACGAGAAAGGAATATGAGGAATATATTTGTTGTACACTGATTAGTTACTAAACGTTTAATTACTTTTATAAGAACATAATACTTTATTTTTTATAATATAAATAACCGTTCGTTTTTTTTGACAAAAAGAGTAGTAGAGATAAGTAATTTTATAAAATAAGATATCAGACAGTCAATATATAATAAAAATGAAACTTATCCTAGAAAATATTAAATGATACCACAACTACTTTAAAATAATGATACACATAAAATATATCGTAACTTCTTTTTTATAAATAGTGAATGTTTTGTTCTTCACTCCTGTCTCAAATTATGCTTGGGTATCAAATATAAATGGACATTGAAGACAATAATGTACACTGCTACCTCAATAAAATTAATGAAAATACATGTAATTTACAATATGGTTAAAAAAACTGCGTTTGTTTTTTTAAAGCCGTGAGATGGTGAATGAGTATTAGTTATAACGTCTACCCTGGTTAGATGCACCTGAAACGTGGATTGTAAAAGTTGGAAATTAACAACAATGTATTCACTTGCAAAAAAGAAATAAAATACAGTTTGTCTGTCAATTTGTAAAAAATCAGACAGGCAATTAATTAATTATTAAGTCTATAAATAAAAACTAGTATAATACATAATTATCAATCAAAAAACATCCAATTGTTCAAATTTATATGAATGTATAAGTATAAAACATACAAATAATAATATTTACTATTTTCGGCGTTTTACCGTCATATTATCATATCAATAATTAATTTCAAACAAGTTTAATATATTTTATAATATATTTTTAATGAAGAACATTTAATATTTAGTAATTTAAAGTCTTTTAACTGGGCTTTGATTATTCACTGATCTTCATACTACTTTAAATCAATTTCAATACTTTTATTTTGCTTACTGTAACTGGAACTAGCATTATTGAAAAATTTCAAAATTTGGTACTGACTCAGTGTTTTTATAGATTCATCTACAATCATATAATTTGAAAGTTTTTCATTAATGTGATCTCTCGCTTCTTCGTTTATCGATAACTAGTAAACGTATAATGGCATGATTATGTATAATTTTTGAATCACTTACCATAATCCTGCTTTCCATATCCACCTGCTGCAGTGCCATAGTTTGATTGAGAATCTATATTTTAACAAAATAGCATTAATTGATTGATTCTTTAAAACATTCACTCTCTAGCAAACTCACCATATCCCCCTGCAGAAGCATATCCGCCTCTGTTTTCATAACCACCACCTTGGTTATTGTAGCCTCCGCTTGTGTAACCATCTTGTCCAGACGGTGCGCCGTATCCACCCGACGAACCATAAGAATCGCCAGCTCCACCATATCCGGAATTGTTTGTTTGATAATTATTGCTAGGATAGTTGCTTTCATATTGATTTCCCTGGCTTCCATAGCCCCCATAATTGCCTTGCGATTGTTGACCGTAGGGCTGCGTCTGTCCATAGGATTGTGAATTGTACGATGGCTGCTGGTTGTAGTTTTGATTTCCTTGTGCACCGCTTCCACCTCCATATCCTCCTTGCGTCCTATTTATTACATTATTGCATATATGAAATACAGATTATGAGTTATAAGCAAATTTGTCAAACCTCTGGCCAAAACCATTAGTAGCTCCTCCGCTTTGATTCTCAAAACGTCCGCGTTTTGGTCCAGGTCCGCCTTGCATCGGCCCCGGCTGTCCACGCTTTTGCATACCACCTGGGCCTGAAGGTCCTCCACGTACGCGTTGTACAAACGGACGAGCACCGCCAGATCCACCACCTCGTTGCATTCTATCTCCACCGCCCATACGGTTTGGTCTATCACCTCCTGGTCCACCTCTTCCTCGCATACCGCCGCGTCCTCTAAATCCACCTGGGCCGCCACGTCCAGAGCCTCTGAAGCCACTTGGTGGTCCGCGTGGTCCTCCATTTTCACCAACTGGGCCGGACATACCATCGCCCATTGATGGTGGTGGCGGAGCTGAGCCCGGAGGGAATCTTCCTCTAGGAGCTCCGCGTGGTCCGCCGCCTCTTGGTAGACGACCGCGCATCATTGGGCCACCACGGCCTGGGGGGCCTCCTGGGCCACCACTGTAATTATTACTAAATAACGCGTTGTTACAATATGCCAATTAGCGTCTAATTACCGTCCACGCATAAATCCACCACGTCCCATGCCACCTCGCGGTCCTCCGCGTCCTCTAAAATTACCGTTGGTAGTTGGTGGTCGTTGTTGAGATTGTTGGTTGTTTTGTTGTTGATTTGAAGCTTGGCTTTGCTCTTGATTTTCAGCCATTACTCTGTAAACAAAGTGTGCCGCCATTTGCAAATTACGTTATCAAAAAAATCAATAATTTAAGCTATTAAAATTGCAAAAAATACAAATAAAATTGGTAATAAAGTATTATAATTGTCGATTTAAGCAAAATGCTATGTAATGCGATATTATAAAATGCTGAAATTGCATGTAATTATATTACCCAAGCCAACGCTTCCCTCCACAATGAAACCCGGTAAAAATAAATTTTGATAATACTACAGCTATTTACGCAACATTAATTTGATCAATATGTTACATTTACATAAAAATACAAAATGAAAATACTTACAATTACAAAAACGCACAATTACTCGAATAAAACACAAAGAACAGCAAGAAGCACGTCAATTAGAACGAGATTGAATTCAAAATGGACGGTCGGCGTCACTTCCAGCTTCACCTCGCTTGTTTCACTCACAACGCTGTGCACTGTGCTGCCACCACGCACAGCTCACTAATCATAGCGCGGGAAATTTAAAATGAAAAATTGAATAATAAGTTAAGCCAATTAGAAAATTATAACCTTGAAGGAAAAATTAAATTATGGAATAATAAGAGAAGAAGCCCCTTAATAATATTATTAAATTATGAACTAAGCAGAACTACGCAAATGCTAAGGGATATATAAGAAATAATGAAGTGAAGTAAAGTCGCAGTGTTCCTCCTACATTTCTCTACTGCGAAATGTAAGTTGCTTTTCTGATACAATTAATAACTCTAGCACATTTTGCTGATTATTAATAGAGTGAAGATGACAGTGATGGGTGAACCGAGCTTTGCTGCGTGGACCGCACAGCGGGCGATGTCCAGCAGTTTCGGCGGTAACATCACCGTAGTGGACAAGGTACCGCCGGAGATGCTCTATCTGATATCGCCGCATTGGTACCAGTATCCGCCGATGAATCCCCTCTGGCATGCCATACTCGGTTTCGTTATCGGCTGTCTCGGCTTCGTCTCTGTCACTGGTAATTCGATGGTGGTGTACATATTCTGCACCACCAAAACGCTCCGCACCCCTTCAAATTTGCTCATTATCAATTTGGCATTCAGCGACGCCTGTATGATGTTCACCATGTCGCCGGCAATGGTTATAAACTGTTACTATGAGACGTGGGTGTTTGGTACGTATATGCGATGGAATTGTCTCGAATCTTAGCAAACATAACATTTTTGAGGGATTTTAATTAATTCTATTTCACAAAACTATATACTGGTAGTTCTACCAGTTAAAGCTTATCATAATAAACTAAATGTGAGATTTAGATGAACAATTTTATAATTCTAACCAACAAGTTTGGAAAATTTGACAGATAGTTATTTAAACTTGAAAAACATGGTTTGCCTCCTTTTTGCGCTGCTTATTCTATTTATTTTCAAAATAATTTGACGTTATCCCTTTTACGTAGAGTAAATGTTATTGAAACTAAATTATTATGAAAAAGTGTGTACAAACAAGATAAATGATGAGAACTCGTTTGACGATAATTACAATTATTCGATTTTAACTCAACAATTCTACAAAAGCAAATTAAAAATGGAATTTTGTGTTCATTTTCATGTTTATTTGTCTAATTAAAAGAGAATGTCTAGTAATTTGACATTAATTTTGTTGCTTTTGATTACTGCAAATGACATTGCAATTTGGACAATGACAATAGAAATGGATAACCTATAAATATTGAAAATTTGACAAGTAGTTGCTTAAACTATGGCAAATAATTTAATTATATCTTCTTTTTGTTGCTTATTCTTCTAATTTGCGATTCAATTTATCAATAAGCCATTATTTTATATAATTTAGTATAGTAGGCGCAAAGGTGTTGTGCGAAAGCAGGAGGTCTCTTCAGGTAGCACCCCATCATAGCGCATTGTCCGAAAATGAGGCTGTAATAAAATTTTTGCCACAAATTTACATAAAAACGGGGCCGGATTTAATAGAAATTTGCATTTTTGTAAAAAGACATAGTTAGTTTTAATTTAAAATTTGTAGGAAAAATATTAAAAGTACGTCCCCTATGTGACTCCCTTACAATTTTACAACAACCCATGCTGTTCAGGTACTTGAAGGACAAGATCTTTGCGCGGACTATACAAATGTTACTAATAATCTAAAAATTGTAATAATTTGACAAATGCTTCAAAGAAACGAATGTATTCATTATGTTACATTGCACAAAAACGCAAAATTCTAAATTCAACACAACATTCAATGTTGAAGTTGTTTGTAATAAAAATGCCTCTTTCCTGATGGTTAGTTGCAATTGTTGCATTTTAACTAAATGATTTTACTATTACCAACAGCAACATTCCTTCATTCTTCCAATTATGTCTGAAGGCAAATGAAAAATAGCCAGATGGTATGAAATTGATGTATGTAATGTACAATATAATATAATTATTTCAGGTCCATTTATGTGTGAACTATATGGCATGTTTGGCTCCCTATTCGGCTGCGCCTCAATCTGGACGATGACGTTTATTGCACTCGATCGCTATAACGTAATTGTAAAGGGTTTGAGTGCCAAACCGTTAACGACGAAAACGGCAATGCTGCGGATCCTCTTCATTTGGGCTTTTGCAACTGTGTGGACGCTAGCTCCAATGTTCGGCTGGAACAGGTGAAGAAATAACCTCCAGCCATCGTAATACTACAGTTTTACATTTATCCGACCAATTTTTACACTTTTCGATCGATTTTTCTTTAAAATCTCTTAAATTTACGCATTTTATGTCCCAATCGTATGCATTGTTTAACAAAATTTTAATCCGCGAGTAAATTCAAGTACTCATTTTGCCCACCCTTGATTTTATTCATTGTCTTCATTGCATTGATTATTATAACATCGTAATAACGTTCCAGATACGTGCCCGAGGGTAACATGACTGCTTGTGGCACCGATTATTTAAATCAGGAATGGCTGAGTCGCAGCTACATTCTTGTTTATTCAATGTTTGTCTACTTCTTGCCATTGTTCAGCATTATTTATTCGTATTGGTTTATTGTGCAGGTAAGACAACAGTCGGGATGTTAATTTCGGTTGCTAGTAACGAGTTAATCTTAATATTATAGGCTGTTTACGCGCATGAAAAATCGATGCGCGAGCAGGCGAAGAAGATGAATGTCGCTTCACTTCGTTCATCGGAAGCAGCGCAAACGAGCGCCGAATGTAAATTGGCGAAAATTGCGCTGATGACGATCTCGTTATGGTTCATGGCGTGGACGCCCTATCTCGTCACAAATTATATGGGAATCTTCAATACCATCAACATGACACCGCTGCAGACGATCTGGTGTTCGCTCTTCGCCAAGGCGAACGCTGTTTACAATCCGATTGTGTACGGAATCAGGTAATTTCAATTGTATGGTGTTTAATCAGCTTGAATTAACATGTTGTTTCATGGTATAGCCATCCAAAGTACAGACAAGCTTTGCATAAGCGGTTCCCATCATTATCGTGCGCAACGCCAGCAGACGATACACAATCAACGGTATCGGGTGTTACCAATGTAACTGTCGGCGAGGAAAAGGCTTAAACAATAATAACAACAATGCATGTACGTCAACTCTCTCTAACTAACTAACGAAACTCTAACGATATTACTAAGTATATGTAAATAATGCAAATGATGTTGTAGATTCTTTTGTTTATAATAAACCCTTGCATGCATATAATTTACTTAGAAAATATTTTAATCATAAATTGTGTGTATGTATGCGATCAATTATCTGCATACATTACTATCAATGATACTCTTATATAATAAGACTATCATGTTTATACCTCAAGTAGCGTTCTCAATCACTCGTTGCTGTGGCTCAGTAAAGATTGATTAGAATAATTTCTCGTTTAAAATTTGACTATGTTTGTAAAGTCTTAAACTCAATTTGATTTTCTGCAAGGAGTAAATGTCAATGTTTGAATATTCGAATTTTTGGCCTGTCACACTGACAACTGTCAAATTGACAGTCCTACTATTTTTGCAAAACAACATATTTTATCGAATATAACATGTTCTGCTAATGTTTAATATGCCAGAAACCTTCTTTGAACTAAATTAAATATTTTAAAGAATGAATGGCTATTGAGCAAGGCAACAATTCGTTGCAAAATTGCCGTCTTTCAAATTTTTGCACTGTTTGACCTATCCTCCTAATATTGTCATCCGCACCATACTCTCTAGATTTATGGTTTCCTGTGATATATCCTTACAATCACTACACTTTCATCTATGCTTGCATACGAATGGCAAAAAACGTCCTCTCACTAATAAAATTCAAATTAACTTGTATTCCATAAAATACTAAAAATTTGTAATATTGCTATCATTTCTAATCATATCCAACTATATCACATAATTAAAATAGCTTGCATTTTGAGTAAACAGCTAATTTGCTGAAATGATTTGCAATTTCCTTATTTATTTTACGCACGTTAATCCACATCAATATCAATGTTTACAAAGTAAACTCGTATGAAACTTGACACTTGCTGTAACTGTGCTATCATCATCAATAATATGTGTTTTACAATTAAATTAAGCAAACAACTCGAACAATCACTAAATACATATTTTCATTGT
This sequence comes from Adinopsis sp. GC000173, assembly GCA_030264715.1. Classification (NCBI taxonomy): domain Eukaryota; kingdom Metazoa; phylum Arthropoda; class Insecta; order Coleoptera; family Staphylinidae; genus Adinopsis; species Adinopsis sp. GC000173. The sequence continues at coordinate 10,046 of JARJDW010022367.1, read as the reverse complement.
TTTTCTTGGTGTTGATGTTTACTGTAAAGAAGATGAAATAAATTAAGAAAACAAACTACGTGGTGTCAATTTAATAAACTAATTTAATTTATCATTGAGGTACATGAATTGTGTGCATTAAATCGGAGTCGTTCGCTCACTCAATAAAATATTTATATAACAAATTATACCGTACAAAAAAAAACAATAAGGGTACCTATAAACAAACATCACATTTATAAGTCTATTATAATATCATTGATTGAGGGAATTTATAGATGCGCAAAGCCATATTGTGCAGGAGGTTGATATGGTGATGGCGCAATTAATGGCAATCACCAAAGTTACTAAAGTTAAAGGTTAGTCGCATCATGACTAACTAGTATACATTTATACCATTAAAACTAATGCAGGGTGCATGATGTCTGTGCTCTTTTTTCTCCATAACCCTTCAAAAAAACAGACATGATCCGACTAAGCTGATAGATGCTTTAGTGATTTTGACATTCCCGAACTCATTCATAATTTCAATATAACATAACTTAACCAAATTGCGCGTGAAACCTTGTATAATTTAATTTTCAAATCCTATTCAATGTAGCATATTGCTCAATTTTTAATAGTAGCGTCTGCTAGTTTGAATAGGGTTTGAGATTTAAATCTTAGATCATAGAAATAGCCGAACATTTTATGTTCGGATAAGTTTGGTAATGTCATTAAATGCGCCATCTAGATGTCAAGCCCTGTCTAAGGTAGATTTGCACATCTATATATTCCCTTATTAATCAATGATTATATTTAATATAATAATAATAATATTAATAATAATAATAATCTATTATTTTATTTATTTATATTTATATAAAATTATATTGCAATTGATACTATTGCGCTAGTGACATTTTATTTTATACTAGAAGTTATCATAGTATGTATTTACACAATTTATTCTTTTATTTTATTTCAGTTCTTTAAAAATTGGCATTAACACCTCTTATTATTTAAAAAACCAACATCTCAACTCATTGCATTCGCATTGTTTCAACAATGAATGCATAGTGATGATGAAAAACAACAACAACAACACATTTGCATAAACGCATTACTGTCGGTTCGTTCGTTGCTATTATAATTTCTTTGGATTACTAAACAATACAAAAAAAAAGAAAAACTAAACTAGAACAATGTTCGCGACCGAGCTCGCACAATCGATGACTTCATCGTTGTATCCCGATTCGTCACTGCACGCACTGCCATTCTCTTCTTCAGATCCGCCATCCTCCAAATCATCCCCGCTGAATGTTCTTTCCGTTTCAGTGATGCATCGCTTCTTGTACACCTTCAGCGAACTAAAATCGGGTTGCGTTTCACCCACAGGTATTAACGATACTTCATCGGTATCTAGTAAATTATTATTATTGATGCTTGTTTTGAGATATTTACTAGGTGTTTCAAAGCTTTTAACCATTGATAGCACACATCCTCCCACTTTAAAGTCTACTAGTTCAGTCTTTACCGGTTCCTCCTCGGTTTCGATAATCGTATTGAAGGTAGCTTGCTCAGTGTCAGATGTAACAGTACTGGCACTTTCACATCCACTCGATAGCGATCCTTCATCGTCTTTTTCGTAATTCCGCAGCCATCCATTCATATTACACGATTCCAATATATCATTGGCGAATGAATCCTCTACAAGCTTTTCCAAGATCAGCTCGCTGCGTTCGTCCACACTAAAGCTATCACTAATAAACTCCTCGTTGCCGAGCTCACTAATCGGATAAATGTTCTTACTACTGCTAATCAATTTCGTTCGCAAACTGTTCCGCTTCTCCAACAGCAAACCAACACTATCACAATGCCGCAGCAACTTGCTGTTATTCCTCTGCCGGCCTTCGAAGATTTCTTCTTCTTCCTCGACGTTTTCTTCAATCATGGTCAACTTCGGTGCGGACTTTGATCTTTCTAAAGGTGGCCTATAATTTGTGGAACCAGTACTTAACAAAATTTTTCGTCTTGGTATCGTTGGATTATCATAGACTGAGTTAACTAGTGATAATCTCGCATTTTGTTTCGAAATTTTGTCGCGCCTAAATTCATTCAACGCCAACGCTAGTGATTCCTTCAACTTCTCTTCAATTTGCCGTGCAATAGAAGCAGAAGGACATAACACGGCGTGGCAGCGCAGCTCGTGCCGCAGCCGCCGTCCCTCGTGCCGATACACCCAGCAGAAGAGACGCGGAAATTGCGGCGGCGCCGCGCACGTCGTTAGCCGGTTCGCCCAATACTCGGTAAGACCGTGATCGCGGGTGGTGGCTTTCAGACCGCCGCCCGACACGGTTAGCTGCATCCGTACATCGGGACGGGAAGATTGGGTATAGTTGCGCCATAGGGTGGCTAACGGCTTCTCCACGCAGCCTTCACCTGTTGCAACAAAAACAAGAATATAATTAACCTGTTCAGCGCAGCATAAAATTAATATATATTTCTCATAGAATGGAAGTGCTTTTCATTTTGTGTATAAAAAGCAACGGATAAATTTGTATGTGTACACAATTCGTTGCGACAATTTTAATCCTAACCTCAAACGTCAAAATTCATATTTGTTACCAAAAAATTGGAGAATCTCTAAATCACGCCCTGGAAATATCTAATAAGACTTAAATAAAGAGAAAGTCTAACTCTAACATTTTCAAACACGTTCAAATGTTAGATAAAGAAATATTTTGCATATTTTACATATTTCTATCTCCTGAAGATAGCCGTTATAATATTTATATAGTTCAAGGAAATTGCACTTGAATACGTTAGGGCGCTGCATACATCAAGTCTGTCAAGTGTGATGAATGCAAATCAATTCAGAGGGCGTATTCATTTATAACCTACACATTTTCTTTTAAAATGTTACAAATTAATTAATTTAATATTTAAATATTATAAAATATTAATTTAGTATACAGGAGAGCAATTAATTTCATATCTAAATATAATAAATTAATATCGATTTAATGTCTTGCAATCAAATATTGTTAAACAGGTGAGTACATATTTACATTATTTAATGATCTTAACCTCAAACCATATAAAAAATGTAAAATGCATATGTATACTTAATCCATATGTTAAGACAAGGATTTAAATCGCGCTTCTACTACTACTAATTAAAAGACAAAGTGTATATAATCGTTAAATATTTGAAATGTTTTGCATTCAAGGTCGATTATATTTGACATGTCGCAATACTGTCCTAATTGCATTGACGTTCGTATTTTTAACGTCTTGCACCTATAATTAAATCAAATGAAAAGCAACGGCTATAGTTACACAATAATGACGCCGTGCCGCCACAATCTTTTTGTTTAATATCCATTGTATATCAAAATGAACGAAATGAATATCTCCTCGTTCGTTTTTGAGTCATAATTTAATTTGCTGCTGCTTTGTGGAAGGAATTCCACTTGGCTGCATCTCCATGTGCTTGTTTTTGTTTTTGTGTTGTTGCATTGCCCTTATAATAGTAAAATAAAAAAAATTCATCTCTCATTCGGTCTGACACAGATAGAATTTAGAACAATTTGCTAATCGACATTGTTCTAGGTAAATAGTGAAAAATTAACACATTAACACCTTGTCCAACGTTCTAATAAGCAAACAATTAGTTTTAATGTTGTTTTTTTTATTATTCGGTTGATTACAGAAAAAATCTACACGTCACTTTACTTACACAATTAATTGTGTTTACATTAAGTCGAAAATGTTTGTGTGTGCTTGTCTCGTTTAGCTGGCTGGCTGGCTGCAAGGAGTACATAGAGTGAATTGATAGAGAGAGAAATTATTCCATAAAATTTTCAAGCATCTTATAAACTAAAACTTAAAGTTTACATCCTGCTTGTAGGCAATTTAAATATATTTAATTCAATCAAACATTTAAGGGCGGGTAGCTATAAAAAGTAGTTCAAATCACTTATATTTAAAATGCAATCAAAAAAATGAAAGAAGAAAATCGCAAAATTTCCGCACGCAAAGAAAATCCATGAAAAATTTTAGGTTTAAGAGTTAAAAATTACTAAAAAAGAATAAGTTTGTAGGCGATATTTTGGGACATCCTGTATATATTTGCTCAATGTGAAAAACATTAAATATACAATAAAAAAAAACATCTAACAGTAAGTTATTTGTACATAAGTACGTGTAAGATAATTGTTGATGTAATTAAAGCAATTAATCATTTTAATGAATCATATTCAAATTTTGCGTTGCTAATCTGTGGAGAGATATGTAAATAACGCTTGCTGCTGCGAATAATAAATAATAGGTAGTACATCTAATTACATATATTGTGTGTGTGTATAGTGTTGTTGTGCGCTTTTAAGATTAAATTTGATATATTTACGTCATCCTATTATTTTTCTAACAACCATATAAACTTACAGTATATTTATATAATATAGTATAATTCTAATCTAGATTGTAATTTTACAAAGCATTAATAAACACACAGCAACGGTTATTATCGGCGAATTAGAGCAGGAAGTAACCAAGTTTGCTTTTTAAACAACAAAAATTATCTTTATGTTTTGTTGGAAAAATATACTTATATTACATTCTACATGCCACTTTTTAATGTAATTACAATGTCATATCGTTGTGTGGCACGCTTTAAAAATGTCTGTAAGAAACGTGAAAATTGATATTCAAACGTTTTATTTTTAGCACTTGTAGTATAGTAGGAACAATTTGTTCTAATTTTGCACGAAATGTTTCGTTGCATTATTACGACGATAAATGTTATTTACCTAAAGAAGAAAGAGATGCTATATAATAAGTAAAAAAATCTAAAACTGTATTTACTCTAAGATGGTCCAAATGCAACAAGACCCCATAAGTATTTAATGACAAATGGCAAGCTTAAAAATGTGTTTGGAAAAATGTCTGCAAGAACATTGAAACGTGAAAATTGATATTCAAACGTTTTTTCTGTACTTTTGTAGTATAGTAAAAACAATTTGTCCTAATTTTGCACGAAATGATTCGTTGCATTATTAGCACAAATGACGATAAATGTTATTTACCTAAAGAAGAAAGAGATGCTATATAATAAGTAAAAAAATCTTGTTTAAGTAACAATAATGTAAAACTGCATTTACTCTAAGATGGTCCAAATGTAAAAAGACCCCATAAGTATTTAATGACAATTCTTACTAATAAATTAAATATGTTTTTAATGTAATTTAACAATAATATTTCTTAAAGTTCTACACGTATTATATTCACACCAATTACCTGGTATTTGAACAATATACCGAAAAATATTTCAGGTAAAAATATATAAAGCCCCATTTTAGGATAAAAGCCTTAATTAAATAATAGATATATAATATTCAGTACAAAAAGTGTCTATTTTCACACGAGATCTTGGATTTCTTTTGAAATTGATTGACCCACACAACATATTAACTTTTGGACTAAAAGTACCAGTTATTTGAGTAGCTTTTGAGGTTTTAGACTATTTAGATTCCTCTACAATTTAAAGTTGAATACAAAATGAATAAATTATTAATGTTACTTTTATTAAAAATTACTAATCACGGCAATATAGATCAAGAGAAATTTTAATTTATTTTGTTACTGCCAACTTCTACGAATACCTAAACTAAAAATAAACTAGTTTATAGTTTGCGATTCCCTTTTCTGCGACATCCTGTATACTATATTAGTCATCTGTAGACAAAAGACCTACTTTTTTAACATGAACATGTCTTACCTATCCTACAATATATGTAACGTTGATTTTCTGACATGTACAATATACTTAACTGCAAATGTTAGATGTATAATTTATCATAATTATGTGACCAATTACATAGTTGAATTATATTGAGGTTGACACAACTACTAGTCGTAGACCATCCCTCACATACCAAATCGTATATTGTTTATATAGAACAAACACTATTAAAATCTAATTAAATATTGTAACATGGCAGTGGTTTACAACAACAACACATTAAAAGTGTTTTTTTCTTGTTGAAATGTGAAAATGTATACTATATATAGGAAAATTTCATTGTTTAGAAACGTTTGTTTACAAAACTGGTACATAAATAGAAAAAAATGTAACATGATTTCGCAAATGCGTTTGGCGTTTTTCTTAAAATGTGAAATTCAATGCTTTTTTCGCAGTATAGTAATGATAATAATAACATAATATACTTAAAAATGTTTCAAATTTAAGTATATAAGTGGTCAATATATTTCGACCTACTAATTTAATTAAAAAATTGTGTACCTTTATTATAAATTAACAAGAACAAAGTTTTTATAGTTTCTAAGCATGTTCTTGTAATGTTTTCTATTCACATACGATTTTATCACTTATAAATGGAAAATATTGTAAATAAAAAAATCTTAAACTTTTAGTGCTATCTGTCAACGTTTCAAGTTGGAAACTTACAATATATTATTGTTACATTCTAGCTATTATCAGGGAATCTCCAAACCGCAAAGTTCGTCATTGATGATCATTATTATTGAATTATAATTGTTTACAGACACAAGCAAGTAGTAAGATGAAATTAAGTTTTGGTTTTAATTTGCACCATTTGCAAGCTGTTCTCAAACATGCACTGATGATGGCAGTTTAAAACACAGTTCATTTGACAATTTGATTACAAGGGTTATACTGCTGGAAACGGAAAGCGCATGTTCTTTACCTAGAAGTTATGAATGAATGTCCAACAGGTTGTTCATTACATCATCTCTTTATTGTTTCGACACATATGTTGCCAGCATGTTATATTTTTCTTGCAAAAATATGCGGTTTAGTTTAAATTTTGCTAGTTTTGTACATTTCTAAACTGCCATAATCTAATTATCAAATTGCCACCTATGCATTTTTAAGAAAAACTGTAAAAATTGAAATAAATTAATTTAAAATTTGATTAAACCCAATAAAATATTATTTGTTTTTTAAATAATTATTGATTAATATTCACGTTTTTTAGTAAAAACATTTATCGAATGATGTGAAAAGTCAACGAGCAAATTGAATAATGCATATATGCGTGATTGTATCATAATACGAAACATGCATAATTAATACGAAATCTGCATGCATGATTATTATAAACAAGAAAAAAAAACTAACGACACCATACTACTCATTATTACGTGTTGAGGCATGAAAATGCGATTGTCAATGCAATGCAGCATATCCATGCACAAGACACGAACGACTTCCTCTCTTCTAAACACTACAAGCACACAACAACAACACACCCGTCGTCGTCATAATTCCTCAAGTATTTATGTCACAATGCATTTAAAATGTGCGCTTGCACAACGATTTAATGATATTAATTGAAAAATGATAAATATTGTAATTTAAGTATATAGGCATTCGTATGTGTGGGCATTCAGACGTAAGTTGAGATTTGATTCGCCGGTGGAAAGGTCGCAATTTCGCAAAAAAATAGGTGAAGTATCATAATTTTAACAAAATTAAACTGTTTTGTATAATAATAATAATAAAAAATTGGGTTAAGATAAATTTTGTTAATTAAAGCTGTAAAAAATAAAAATATGGTAAAAATACAAATTTAGAAGTAGATAATTAAACAGTTTTGTATATATTTAAGTAAAGTTGCGGGGTCAAATGTGAGAAAAAGGTAAACAAATTTCAATAAGTAAGTGAAGGCTGAAAAATATTGAATATTGAAAAGGGAAATATATAAAATTAAACATTTACAGTTTACATCAACATCAACATTTAAAGTGTAATTAGAAGCCAAATATTATAAAAAAACAGATAAATTTGATTGTAAAATAAAAATTATACAATAAATGTTTTTTTTGCATACTACTAATAAAAAAATTGGGTTAGGGGACCAAAATGATAAAGAGAAGGACAAATTTCATTATATTTAGAGGTTAAAATTAATCCGAAAACTAAAAAATAAACCTTTTCAGTTTTATAAAATAATTTATAACAAATAAACAATAATATTGATACCTACTAAAAAAGCACAAAGATATAAATCTAGAATGTTGAAATAACGAAATGTGTGTTTTTATAAGGAAGCACAAATTTCTTAAAAAATTACTTTGCACAATATTTTGCGTCAATTAGAAATTGAAAGTAATGCATTAGTTTTTAGTAAACTCGCTAAATCGATGAATGATAATAATAATAATAAAGTGAACGTCATAAAAAACAGCGCGACACATTTTTATTTAAGTATTGTAGATATACATGCGATACTTTTTAATTAACATAAGTTACCGTTAGTTAAATAGTTAAATGTTAGCAATCTAGCAAACATTTATTGTATTATAAATAAGAAATTATCTGAATATGTAAGTGAATAAAAACTGTGTAGTCGTTTTTTGCATATTTTTGTGTTTTTTTTTTAATTTGCGTTGAAAGTATATAATATTTTAAGCTGTTTTTAGTAAATTCACTATGTGAATGATAATAATAAAGAGAATGTGAAAAAACGCGACAAATTTTTATTTATATATGCATGCTTTATTAATGATTAAAAAAATAGTGAAATACTAGAAATGCAGCAAACATTTATTGAATTGTAAGCACAATTGGGGTAATAAGTAAGAAATTATCTGAATATGTAAGTGAATAAAAAATAGTGTAATATCTTTGCGTCAAAATGTCAAAAAAACGCAACACATTTTTATTTATTAATGGTTTAAAACAATGTTAAATACTAGAAATGCAGTAAACATTTATTGTATTGTAACTAGAATTGTGTTAATAAGTAAGAAATTATCTGAATACGTATATACATATTATAAGTGGATAAAAAATAGTGTAGTCTTTCCACATTTTTTTTACGTTTCTTTAAATTCCCGTCAATTAGAAATTGAAAGTATATACATTATTTTAAGTTGTTTACTATAGTAAACTCGGTAATAACAAACAGAACATAAAAAACGCGACACATTTTTATTGAAGTAGATAAGTACATGCGATAGTTTTTAATTAATCGTTCAAAAAAAAAGTTAAATAATACAATTGGGGGTAATAAGTAAGAAATTATCTGAATATGTAGTGTGTAGTGTATAGTGTAGGTAAGTAATTTGAATATAGTGGGCATTTAGCAGGCAGCAAACAAAGATTTTATTCGCAATTAGAAAGGCACTAATAATAATAAAATGCGTATATATCTGCAAGCGATTTCTCATCCTCCTCTCTTGCTTGCTTGCTTGCTGGCTGGCTTCCTGGATCGATATTCATTTATTTATTTATCTCCGCGTATAAATAATATGCAATAGAATCTTGATTTTTGTTTGTTGTTTTAATTAAATACACCTGCATGTAATATTTCAATTTCAAGGTGAGTTTCATACATACACACACTTAGATACGTGTGTAAATGTATATAGTGTTAGATATGCAGTATACACTGAATATTTTATTGAAAAGAAAATGTCAGTCAGGTGAAGTCACGTCGATTTCGAGTTTGTTTTTTCTTTCTATTTTGATAAATCGCATTACGTTATTATTGCAAAACTATGTATCAATGTATTTTATTTCGTTTCGATTTACATTTTAGTGTATCGTATGTATGAATGAAATATCAATTACTAATGTGGCGCAAGAATATGCATGTGAACTAAGTCAGAGATTGTCAATCATAAGAAATGATACATTTCGTAATATTATAAATAAATTTTGTCAATTAAAAATCAAAATTTGTGGTTGTTTCAAGATTTGTATGACACAGCCAAAATTCTAAAATTAATTTAATAAAAAATGCTTTTTGCGAAATATGTATATGTAGACTTTTTTGAACATTTTTTCAATTTTTTCTCGCATATTTATTATCCAGTAACTGAAAGACGTTTATTCAACAAAATTTGGATTTTTTATGTACAAAATGTATAAGAAGAAATGATTAAATCAAAGCAATATTTAAAATTTCTACTAGACGTTCTATAAAAAGTTGAACAATTAACATTTGTAATTTATTAATCTACGAAATTTTCCATTAGTTGCCAGGTATAATAATCTATTTGTATTCTAAACTTTATTTAAATCATTGAATAAACAA
>JARJDW010022364.1:0-13543 GCA_030264715.1 Adinopsis sp. GC000173 | reverse complement strand
AACGTCATCCAAAAAATGTTGGTTTATCTGGTTGCTTGTAAATGCAACCGTATGTAATTATTGTGTGTGCGTGGGATTTCTCGCTACAAACGCCGTTGAAAAGTTAAAGGAAGTGCGCGGTTTTGTGTATTGCAGAAATGAAAATTTTAGGAAAAAATTTGAGAATCGCATTTTTATTAGATAAATCTTGTGAAAGGACTATGATGTTTTTGGTATTATATATATATATTGGTTTTGGTTTCCTTCAAAGGATTTAAAATTTGGGTACATTTTATATTTGAAGTTAAATCGTTCCAAATTATTGTTTTCTAACGCGAAGCCAAGGCCCAAAAAATGGGGTATAATTTGACTTATACTACGGAAAATAGGAAAATATTAACAATTCAAATTATTTTTTTGGATCTTCATTGAGATTCTTAAGCTACGATTAATTTCTGTAAAAATTCAAAAGAAATGTCCAAATCCATACCTTTGACGATATGAATTACTCCAAATTATGTTTTTGAAACAATTTTGATGTAAATTCTTGAAATTTCCGTCAGAAGCGCTTTATCTAATGAAAATTGTTTTAAAATTTTAACATTTTGTGTGACGGAAGGAAATCTGACCTTTAACAAGTGAAGATGTAAGTACTTTGGTTCTATTGTTGATGCAACATTCATCAAAATTCTTGCTAACGTCTTCTTGTTGTTTATCCTAATTAAGATTCGTTTAATTACTGCGTAAACTCAAGAGAAACATCAAAACCCTTATCTTTGACAATGTAAATTACTCCAGTTTAGGTTTTTGAAACGATTTTGGTGTAAAGTCTTGTAAATTTCCGACAGAAACGCTTTATGACATGAAAATTGTTTAAAAATTTAAACATTTTGTCTAAGCTCTGACCTTTAAGAAGTCAAGATATATACTTGCCAACGTGTTCTGGTTCAAGTATTGTAGAAAAAAACTGAATGAATCCACATTTCACATTATAACTATTGCGCATTTCGAACATCAACAGCCCGATAAATTTTCGATAAAGAAAAATAAGGACGAAATTTTAGTCATGTATGTTAGGAGACAAAGAAAAGCGATTAAACGTGAAGCACCATTATTTATGAGATCGAAAAAGTTGATTTAATTGAAAGCTCCATATTGCAGGCCATTATCAATAAATTTACCCCGTCCCCTCTGTCCCACCCTCCCCGACCATTCGTCCGTCTCTCAAACAAGAGCAGCAGAGAGAAAAAAAAAGAGGAAAATTTGCGCCGCCGTTTGTTTATGCGCGATATTGAGACGAAGAGTCTGTAAAGAGACGCCATCACAAATAATATACAGACGCCTTGCGTCCCTTCTTGTCTATTTCGGTTGTAAAGCAGCTGAGTTATTGTTTCAGAGTGTCATAGTTTTGATATACGGACCATCAGGAGCGTCGCTGGCTTTTTACAGCGCCCCTCACCCTTCAATTGTCCTTTTCGTTGGCACTTTAGTGATATATGCTTCATTAGTCATAGTTTCCTACGAATACACATACAGCGAGCCCACAATTTATAGACGTTCTAGAATAAACATTTTACGGATATTGAAATTTCCATAAATTATGTACGCGGCCTCTTCTCCAAAACAATCGCACGATGGAATCGGGAAAAAATTTACGCCGAACGAATGAGTTCGGAGATGAAAAAAAATTGTATGTGCGAATGTATGTGTGTGTGTGTGTGGAAGAAGAAGGAGCAAGCTTCGAAATTGCCACTTGATACATTGATTTCATCCTTTCTGTTACAGGAATTGAAAAGTGCCCTTCATCAAGAGATCAACCACACATTTTATTTGACCCTACGACGTCCGACCAAAGACATTCAATCAACTGCCAAATAATCTGACCTATGGATTACTTTGCGGCCTATCGAATGAACTGCAACATTTTTATCATGAGCGCAGCAATACACGATTTTTCTTTATTCAAATCATGAAGGGGATGGATAATCACCACCGGAACGAACGAGCGATGTATTTCAACAAGCAAGAGCACACGCATCCACATTTCAAATTGGCGAATTACGCTTTTTTACCGTTAATTTATTATTATGATTCTTTTCATGTTTTGACATGGAACCTTTTTTTTTATAATTGAAAGAAGTTTCAATTAGGCTACCCAGAGTACTGTCAAGCAGCGACTGGAGGACAAGCTATTAATATTTTTTTAGAATTGATAACTCTAAAGTCACACGATTATTTATTAAAGTTAGGGCCATTCTAAAAAAAATGTAAAAAGTTATTTAGAAATAACTAAGGTCATCTTGTATTAAAAAAGTTATATGTTCTTCTCTAGCAGTTAAAATGGCTTATTTTGGAATAACTAATCACCAATGGAACGAACGAGCGATAATTTTTAACGTTAATTTATTATTAATCATTTCATGTTTTGACATAAACTTATTTTCATAATTGAAAGAAGTTTCAGTTAGGCTGTCCAGAGGGTACTGTCAAACAGCTACTGAAGGACAACCTGTTATATTATCTTAAGAAATGGATAACTCTTAAGGTCTTCCAAAAATATGTCAAAAATGTATATAGAAAAAATTAAGGTCATCTTGTCATAAAATAATTATATTATTAAATTGTCTTCCTTTTGTGTCGTTTTCTGCAGTATTTTTTATGTGCGATTTCGTAAATGCCCGTTTTTGCAATTTCTACCTCGGAGACTAACTTGACACTCAAATCCTAGAATTTTATAACTTTTTGCTTATTTTGCCACTAATGAATTATGAGTGCAACGAAGTGACCAGATGATTTGGATATTTCAGTATAGATAATGTGAATTGCGGCAAATTTAAGGGTTGTTCTGCGACATTCCATATCAAACTGTCCCTGTATCAATAAGTGCATTCTATTCTCAAAGAGAATATCGGTCGTGGAACATTTTATTGAAACATTTTTGATGCGGCAGATACAAATTAAATGTGTGGCTTTCCCACTCATAATTAAACGATTGATCGTATTTAAATTTTTAATAATTTGACAATATCAGTACATTTTAATAGTGTTGTTTGGCTCTATGCTCAATAATTATGGACACCTGATCTAGACGCTTTATCGTATACACTAACGTTTTCGTCTTCTTCACTAATATACTACCTATATAATAGCTATACCTAATTAATACAATTTCAATTAATTTATCTCTTCTTTATGCTTATTAAGATTCTGGGTTTCTAATTTTCACTTGGATCATTTACTTCTAAAGCTATATTAACATTTTATGGTAAATTTTGACAGCTCAAATGTATAAATTACTAAATTCTGTAATATTTACTGTATACTTTTGATAAAATACAATAATATTAATCTGTAGTATACCTGTTTTCCTATATAAGAAAATCGTTTTCGATTTTTAGTTTTTCAAAAACAAGTAAATGAGAGATATAAGTTTAATTTTTACAATATTTACATTATTTACAATTGATATAAGCGAATAATAGCAACTGATTTTGGATATAAAGCTTCTTAGAACAACTTGTGTTCGAAATGCGTTACACAATTGCTATGAATCTAATTCCTTTTTCGTTTTCGATGAATCATTTAGGTTTAAGAAGTATCGGCGTTTCTACTAGATGTCATTTTAACTGCTTCGATATTCGACGAAATTCACCTAACTTTACGCTGCTTTATTATTATATTTAACATGCAAAAAGTCAAATATTTTATAATGCATAACATATGTGATTAAGAAGTTAATAAATATTAAGATTCTGAAAAAAATTTAAAAAGTTAACAATAAATTTAACAAAAACTGCAGATGGCTCACTCATTTTGGAACAGAAGTATTATTCTTTCTTGTAAAGTCTTTATGGTGATGAATGATGACTGCAAAACCTAAATATATATACATATATTATTAAACAAGATTACGATTATTAATTACATAATTGTGCTACCTAATAAAGAGCTTGCAAGACAGAATCATATTATATTACATAAATTAGTAACAAAACTGTTGCAGAAGAATATTTTTCTCTCTATACCTTAGAATTCTTGTGCATTCGTTAGTTAAAACATAATTTACCTACCATTTTTTGCAGGACGAATAAAAATTAATAATTCTACACGAAAAAAGTGCAAAGTTTTAGGTAATATTCTTCCACCCCAACTTTTAGCACCTTATAAATTTACCGAAAATTTAAATATATACCAAAGAAACTGTAAGTAGAAGAATAGTGTAACTGATATTAAAATATAACAAATTGATTAAACTGTAACAATTGTTAATTATCCAAATAGAAGTGATGATATTTCACCCGAGTGGAGTGCATGCCTTCAGGGCCAACGCTCATCCAGGTTTTCTCCACTGCTGCACTGCAATCAATTGGCGAAAAGTATTAATCGGCACTATCATTAGCATTAATTATATGCGCTGCACAACAAAGAATCTTTGCTTTGCGATTAGAAGTGGAACAACAATTTGTTGTTGTTGTATGAGATAATTTATGGGCAGCCGATAAAACTAAATCAACAACAGCCACCTTCCTGCCATAATTTATACGGGAATCCTAACAAGCTCATTTTCATAAAATAAACTTTTTTCCTCTCGCATGCGCATGCAATAAATTAATAAATTCGCATTAAAAATTATTTAACTGGTTTCAATAATCGTTAATGTGACGTTTGTAATGCAATTTGACTTCCTGCTGCTGTTGTAAATTGCGCACAGATAAATTAACCATTTTTATTCTATAGATTATTAGATTCCGTTTAATAGCAATTAAATTTAAATCATTTTAAAATGTATGCAGATACGTTACAACATTTACATTTTACATTTATATGTAATACTAATGGCGTCATCTACACGATTTATTGTTACAATTTAATCGCTTTTCGTACTACTAGCGCCATCTTACGTAGCTATTACTCAATTTTTATATAGAAAACTGTATATTTTGGAAACAACATAAAATGACGTTTATTATATGTCAAAGCCACTGATAAACTTGTTTATTTTCAATGCAACAAACCAAAATTTTTTAGTTTTAGTGTATGTTTGATAACAGTTTTATTACATAGCAAGCGTTAATGTATGTACGATGTTGTTAGAACGTTCTATTGCAACGCGATTCAATGAGATAATAAGAAATTAGCAACTTGCAATATTCAAATACAATTCATAAACAAAAATGTGGGTGAAACCAACCGAAATCCTTTTAGCTTATGCACTATGGTATGTAACTTTTTCCTAGCATTAATCGCAGCTGTGATTTATCATAGCTGGCTAAATTTTACATGTTACATGTAATTTTCATGAAAATTAATCGATTGTAGTGGAAATGTTTTGTTTTTATTTTTATAAATATTGATAAGATAATTTTGCATTGGGAATATAGATAAAAATGTATATAAATAACGATTACCGTATAGGGAAAATGAAAAATCGTCCACTTACTTTCTCCTTCAACACCGCAAAGGTCATGGAAAACCGAAGGGCCTTTCATCGCTACTCATCGGTACGATGGACAGCATTTTCGACACCAAACCAGCACCATATCGCATTCTCCATCAAACACCTACATCAGAAGTATACTATCGTATGCGATTCATCAAGAGATGCCTGTCAACGTTGCTAACAATTAGCTAAATTTACAGAGATAGCCATAGCGATGACCGAACAGGAGATTCTCACCCTCTGGGAATGGTTGGAGGTGAACGTTTGCGGTACGCTGAAATCGTTCGATAAGGACGACGACATCACCGAGTTCGTGATATCGAAGGTGGAATCGCTTCTGGCGACGGCGGAAGAGGCGCATGAGGGCGATGGTTAGTTTCATCAACACAATAAAAATATTCCATGCGTCTTTATCTATGACTGGACAGCAGAATAATTTAATCAAAGTTCATTGTTAAATTATATTTTTTTTATTGTTGAGTTTGAGATAAAAACCAAGTAATCATGGTTGGATAATTTTTATACCACTCAATAATTTAAGTTATTAGAGCTATTTAAGCAACGCTTCTTATCATGTACATACAACAATTTAACTAACAATTACGTATTGACGATGACTACCTTTCATTACATTTACAACGACGCAATTATTTACAATTCTAATCAATAACGACCTATCAAATATTGTTGATATATGATAAGATTTATTTTCCACTGATTGTGTTTGTTTTAGATGATGACACGAAGCGATTTAAAGAAACCTCCGAGAAATTTCGCAGACTCTTCAACATGGGAAAGGAGGAGAAGCTTGTCAATTATTATTCATGCAGGTTTTTATCTACAGTTTAATTTAATGTAACACTACGCCGGCTAATTTAGGCGATAACATTTTTTTGCATAAATTGAATGTAACTAAAAAAAGAACATACAAGCGTTTAGAATTATTGCATTATTAATTGTAACAGCATATTTAAATTGCAAATTTTAAGTTAGAAAGGTTGATATGTAGTCAATCACACCTAACAGAGTTAATACGGGGAATTAAAAAAATCTATTTTTTGACATAAAGAAACATAAATATAATGATATACAGATATGAGTAGTACGGTCAGTTAAATGAAAAGCGAACACCCTCCACAAATCGAACGTTGTAATTGTTTTATTCAAAAGCAATGACCAAAAACATCCCTGATGGTGACATAACCGTACCCACTCTTAGGGTTTCTCATCCGAATAAAACCGACGTCCAAGAATGATATGTTTCTCGAATGTGTACAAACAGTCAACGCATATACGCTTTCAAAAAATTGTGACGAACCATAAGTTCCAAACGCCGAAAAATGCTGTTGCATAATGTTTCACTCTGAAATTTGCAGATATTTACTAACTGAAAATACTTTTCATTCGGTGGATCTTATTTACCTTATATAACATTGGAAATGATTGTTTTATCTGCTAATGGAATACATCTATTAACGTTTTTGGGAATTGGGTTTCAATAGAATTATTAAAAATCATTGATGAACTGCAACGTAGGCGTTTTTCCTTAATAGTGATCTGATCAAAATCTGATTCAAAATATAATGAAAAAAAATTGTAGTATAAACTGGCAATATTAAATCCATTTAAAATAATAAGACTAGTCTGGCTCTTTTAATTATTACCAATTTTGAACGAAATGGGGTGGAATATTTCTTAAAATGTTTGGAAATATATTTCTCTCACAGAATATTAAAAATTGTTCTCTGCATCCCTACAATAATAGCTTGCTATTTAATCTGTGAAATTTTCAGTTACTGGAAGGGCAAACTACCGCGCCAAGGCTGGCTATATTTCTCCGTCGACTATTGCTGCTTTCATGCGCTGATTTTGGGCAAGGAGACAAAGATCTGTATACGCTGGTCGGAGGTGATCGATCTGTCAAAAACGAACAGCTACATCTTTCCCGATTCGATTAAGATCTCAACGCGCGAAAAGGACTATCACTTCAACATGTTCATCCGAAAGAACGATACATATACTTTAATGGAACAATTAGTTGACTTAGCCATGAAACGGTTAGTACAATTAATTAATTTTGCATCAATAATTTATTAATTGATTAAATGATTTCAGATTAATCGATGACAAACGGAGTTATAATGAAGATCGGGAGTTGTTACATAAATTAAGGTAAAATTGAATTTATGATATGCGAAGCGTACCGACAATCTAACGTGTTGTGAAAAAAATTATAGCAAAAACGTGCCGAAAAAACCATCGTTTTTAAAACGTGATTTGGATGCCCGATCGCAATCAGAAGCGTATAGATTAATGTTCCGTTTGCCTTCTAATGAAAAATTAGATGGATGCATCGATTGCACGCTTCTCACGCCGTTTAATAAGAAACACGTATCAGGGAGGATGTTTTTGTCACAGAATTATATTTGTTTTGATAGTAGGGTAAGCGTAAGTGTTGTTATCTGTTTTTTTTTCAAACTTTTTCGGCGAGTAACTTAACGACATAAACCTACTAACAGGTATCATTAAATTTTACTCATGCATGACTTCGCTTTTTGATAACAGCGCTACACATGTGACTCATAATTTGCTTGGGTTTTGACTTCGACAGCATCCGATTATGATATTGATTGAATTTTTGAATCGGATGCTGTATAGTTAATGAATTAAATTTTAATTCGAAACATTTTAGGTTAAAGATCAAGTTAGCTTAGTTATACCGTTGCGAGATATTCACATAGTTGAGAAAATCGATAATAATGCATCAAACACATCGTTAAACAATGCAATAATTCTAACACCAAGCAAGAGGTTGAACGAGACCAATTTCCTATTTGCTCAAATCATGGATCGCGAATTTGTTATGCACAAAATTTCAGAACTGTTATGTAGAACGAATATGTACGTATCATCGTGCAAGAATTTATTGTACGAACGCCAGTACGCTCGCATAAAAAATAATTAATATTTTTTTAAGTAGATCGTCAAGTAAAAATCCAATTTGTAATCATTCCGGCGGTGATGCAATATCACATCATATCGATGAAAATGTATCAGCGTGGAAGTGCCAACCGCCTTTAATGGCGCTATTCCCCCTTGGCATTATTCCTGAAGTGAATGTCAAGCAAGATGCGAAGGAAAAGGCATGGGAATTGCATTTTAACACATTCGGTAGAGGTATCTCAATGTACAAAACGACTGAAGCCGCTCGATTAGTATTAGATGGCGTTCCTGATAAACTACGCATGGAAATGTGGATGACGTTCTCAGGTACACATACTGAATTTTCCCTTCGTTTGGTAACTAGTTAAAGTATACCGCTTAGGAAAAGCCATTAACATACATCTTTTGTGATATTGTGTAGTAATAGGATGATAAATTATCATAGAAACAAAGTCTTAAAAAATAACAAAAATAGGTTGCATGTAGCAATTAAACGCATAGTCTTCAACACGTATCAACAATGCATTTAATTACGGTAAAAGAATTTACAAATGTTACCGTCACAGTAAACGTGGGTTGTGTCATTCTATATATCAGGGCAGTGACCTTCAATCAGTATTCTACCCAACCTCAAGATTTGACAAAATTTGAAAATCAAAAATACTCAAATTCGCGACAATTTAAAAAATACAGATTGTGAAATCCAATTGCAGATTAAATTTAAAAAATTAAAATATATGGCTTTATATTTCAAAAATCCAATGGATAGCTATTTAAACATTTTTTTACTTAATTTTTCAATAAAAAGTCCAAACGGAGTATCTCTTTGACCAATTTTCAATCTAACGAAAAAGTATCTATTATTTTTATCTTATCGGGAATTGATAACATCTGTTCTTATATCTTATAAACAAAATTATATTAATTGCATTAATAGTGCGTATTATTCAAATTTTTAGGTGCCGCAAATAAAAAAGCGACAAATGTAGGTTACTATAGATCGTTGGTCGATCGAGCTTTGCTGCAACACTCGACGGCGAACGAAGAAATTGAGCGCGATCTGCATCGTTCGCTGCCCGAACATCCAGCGTTCCAGGACCTCGTCGGCATCGATGCACTTCGTCGAATTTTATGTGCATATGCACTTCGCAATCCCAATATCGGATACTGCCAGGCGATGAACATCGTTGCCTCCGTGCTGCTCATCTATTGCTCAGAGGAGGAGGCATTCTGGCTGCTGACTACATTGTGCGAAAACTTGTTGCCTGATTACTATAACACTCGTGTCGTGGGGGCCGTCGTCGATCAGGGCATCCTCGACGGGCTGCTGCTGGAGTACCTGCCCAATTTGCACCAGAAAATCAATCAGCTCGGAATGATTAAGATGATTTCACTATCGTGGTTTTTAACGATTTTTCTGAGTGTTATGCCTTACGAAAGTGCTGTGAACATAATGGATTGTTTCTTTTACGACGGCGCTAAAGTGCTATTTCAGATCGCGCTTATGATCTTGGAATGGAACGAAGACGCGCTGCTCAATTGTAAGGATGAAGGCGAAGCAATGCAGCTTTTAGGAGATTATCTATCTGGAGTTTTTAATGATGAGGGCCGCGGCGCAATACGCAATAAGAGCTACGACGATCAAAAAAGAGTGAGTTATTTGAAGTTAACAAATTCAAAACAATAGTAATTTTTTTCATTTTTTAGAAAATGTCTATCCAGGTGTTAATATACAAAGCGTACGAAAAGTACGGTTGCATATCAACAGGGTACATTGAACGATTGAGATTAAAACATAGACTGAAGGTGGTACAAAACTTGGAAGATGCCTGTGAGAAAACAATAATTCGATGCGTAGGCGGTGAGGGACTATTAACGCGCAACGAATTAATTGTAAGTCATTGATTTTGGCCATGAGTTATTAATTTTATTGTTTCCGTAAAAATAAACATTTTGTTTTAAGGATTTACTTAGTGTAATAAGAGAGGAACTACTGTTCCAAAAGCGTCCAATGCCGGAAAAATATGATCCGGCCCAGCAACCATACGAGATCTATCAAATAGATTTTGATTTCTTTAAATTGCTCTTCGCCGCTTTATCTCCATGGGGTAAAGGTGAACAAGCCGAAGGTCTTGCAGCTAGAATATTTACAGTAACTTAATGGCGAACGTATTTACTATAAAGCATACTAATCACTAAATATTTTTAGCTATTTGATGAAAATCGCGACAGTTACATAAACTTTCGCGAACTGGTCTATGCAATCAGTTTGACAACAACCGCAGATGCCGCTCAGCGATTAAAACTACTATACATTATACATTTACCTCCACTATTAAACATGAACGATATGATATCACCACAAAAGAACGAAGATGGTGCTGAAATCGCATCCGAGGCGACTGATTTTTTCGACAGCATTGAAGCCAGCGCTGGAGATATGCAAAATTGTTTGCTGGAAGAGCACAGCTATTCTACATCAAACTATCCATCGTATTCCTCACAGTAAGTAGTTTAACTATGGCAATCCCATGTGGCGGCCGGTATTTCTGGTACGGTGTAGATTCGTTGCCTCACCTAAACGATCAGCAAAAATTGAAACAAATACGTTTATTTTGTGCGAGTGGTGTGTGGTTGTATTATTTACATTAATGTCTGCTTTCAATATGCTTGCTTGTTCCTTGATCAAGTCTTCGCAACATGCCGTGGACGTCTTTTTACATTCGTGCACGACGGGATCGTATCGGACACCACGATACCGCAAATCCGGATAGATTCCGCGACAAATGTTTTCTTCCATCTGACGAAAACTACATTTGACACACGTTTTTGCTCGAATTACCTTTTCTTGTTTTTGTGGTTTTTGGCATGGTGGGCAAGGTGCCGGTGGATAAAAACTATGTGTTCGTAAAATTTGTTTAAATTTTGGAAGCAACCGGCCGGGATTTCTTGGATGAGATGCACTTAGAATTTTGATGAGCATTGCTGAGAAATTTTTGATAACAAATATGACAAATCATACAGACGTAGATAACTTAATCTTTTTTTTAGAAAGTCAAACGAATCTCAGTCTTCGCAAGATAGCCAACTAAGTAATAAACAAAATTGGGAAATAAAAAGTCTTGAGAATCTTCGAAATATTATACAGTCGAAAGAAAGTAAGAAGAATTTAAAAGCGGTGCCGAAAATGACGCAGCCCCATTTTATTACATTGTGGAAGACAGTGTACGATATATTAAATTTTGAGCAAGAAGATCAGGTAATTTTATGGATAATTTAGCCAAAACATAATGCAAATATGTTGTATATTGCGCTACGTATAATGGTCCAAAAAAATATGTGGAATTTTAGAAAAAATTTGTTAAAGTATTATTTCGTCATAACGTGAATTGTCTATGCGTAAATAAATATCTGACAGCTGACAGATAAACTGTTTTCGTCATTCGAATACATAATTTATCAAAAAAAATTGCAGTTATAAAAAATCACAGCGAAGATATTACATCTCTTTTTATACTTATGATTTGTATAATTTTAGGAGGCATATCATGCGATAGCTGAAGTAGGGACGCTACTATTCCATCTTGGTGATGTAGGTAGACAATTCTTCATCAATCGAGACGAATCTGAAGACAGCTTAGTAGCAGCAGCAGCGTCATGTAATGAAGCGAATATACTTGAAGCATCGCCCGACCGTAACGGCAATCCGCAAACGCCATCCGAAATACAATGGTATATTACAATTCAACAATTTCTAGCATCTGTTCTAAATTCAACGCCGCTGGCCGAATTCTTTTCGAAGAAGGAATTTATCTCCGAGCATATTACGCATTTTAAAAATCGAAGATTCAATAAGCTTAGTTTATAATTTCATTCACGTAAGTACTCTGAATTTTGATGTATTATATTTCTTATTATATATTTTTGTTATCAAATATGTATATATGAATTAGAAAATCGTTATTTTTATTGTGCAATAATATATGTAATTAATTATTTTAGTTGTATGTAAAGTGAATATATTTTTAGCAGATGAAATATTTAATATAAGCTTTTTAAATAAAACAGTTAACTCTTAAAGAATATTCTTATAATAAAAACTTTTTTTTTATTTCTTATAAAATATATAACATTAACATATTAACAAGTAACAATTGTTTATTAAATTGAAATTTGATGTCTTAGGATACGATTATATTGGATGAGAATTCGTACGAATTTGTGCAATATTCGGTTGTACGAATTCGTTGAACTAGTGTGGTTACATTTCATGAGACATCGTACTAAAAAATCAAATTGCAGTAAAAGAATACAGTAAAGAACAATATGGACCAAGCAACAGAGTTTATGTTTTTATTATCTCATCCAATGTAAGCGTTGATTCATTCAAAATTTGCGATTTCTTGCAGGTTTAATTATGCTTCGGCTTGATATATGCATTATAACAGAATTGACCGAGCATGTACGCCATCATCGCATTCAGGATGCAAATGGAAAATGCAAACCATTTGTTAAAATCACATTCGCTATCTAGCAGACTGCAGAGAAATGAGGTTGTTATTGTGGCAAATTGCAACTAAAATCAAATATTTGCATAGAATAGAAATATAATAAAATAGAAATAGAAACTTTTATTTTGTTTGGAGAGCCTTTGAAACTTGTAAAATGACTGTTGCTATTTGCACAATTTTCGAATTAGACAACTTAATTTACAATTTTGTTCAAACTGAATTTAGTTTGTGTCCACACTAGAAGCTACTTTCGCTATCACCAACCAGGTGGCGCTAATGCGCAATCTACTGCAATCACTTCGTTACTCTATGCTGCAATCTACAATAATTAAAATTGATCAAATTTTAAATGTTTATAACTTTTTTATAATTTGAAATACGCTTGTGGGAGTACTCGGAATGGCTTTATAACGTTAAAATACAGCTAAGAACCAAGTTTGAGCAAAATCTATTTTTCATCAAAAACCGCAAAAATCCTAAGGGGGGTACCCCCTGCCGTTTTTTTTTGACCTTCGGGCCACTTAAATACCCATAAATGACCGTTATTTTTTGAGAAAAATCAACTTTCTTTTTTGCATTTTTAAGCTTACTATGTTGTAGGAAATCCACAAGTATATCACCAGCACGAGTTTGAGCCCAATTGGTCCATTCTTGACAAAATTACAGCCGT
>JARJDW010022358.1:0-18297 GCA_030264715.1 Adinopsis sp. GC000173 | reverse complement strand
CTTTACAAGAACAAATACTGAACAAAATAAACGTTTTTTAACTTCCCTTTGAAATACGAATATTTTTATAGACAAAAAATAGAGTAATATTTTGCGCATTCCGATGTCCATTTCCCGCACAAGATTTGAAATATCTTAGAGGCAATCAACTCGCTTTGATCTTCTACAAATACCTATGTAAATACATATATGCTAGAAAATGCGAATTCTTAATGAGCACGGCAATTATTTATAAATTGCTTAAGTAAGTAATATTTTATAATGTTTGATGAACGGCAGAACATTATTTATTATAAAAGTTTTCCATATTATAATATAAATTTTAAATTATCCAAGCTGCAAAATATATCTATAAAAAATCATTATTCTTATATAGGTATTTAAAGTTGGTAAAACTTTGGTTTATAATAAAATCACTCTAAGATAAGTTGCTTTTCAGATAAATAGACTTCCGCTTAAAATAAATTTAAATCATAAAGTTATAAATAATGAACTAGATAATAAAATGTATAAAACAAATACTTGACTAAATTTTTTAATTAAAAATGTTACTGAATCAAATTGCTAAGAATATATATCAAAATATTTAATGACTATTCAACATTTATTGGAGCTAAAAGATTACAATAAAAACCACCATATTTTTTTTTCAAATATTTTTGGAAAATTTCTATATGCCGTTACTGTAAATTAAATAACATTTGCACAAGAATGCTTTTATTGGAGTGTTGCCATCGAAACTCTGCACTTGTAGAGCTTTTGTCTTTGGCTTATATCATGATAATCGTAAGGCGAGTCCTGACTGCCGGGATAATATTGTAGTGTCATCTAAGACATTTTTTTTAACAAAAGGAAGTTGCATGAAAAGGAAATGGTTGCTGCAAAATAAATATCTATCAGTTACATATGAATACTTTCATTAAAATCGAAAACGCTGTCCTTCCAAAACTTTTGTGATCGGGTCAAATGGCCATCGTAAGATAAAGAGTAACTATGTATCATCTACGTCAATTTTATAATTTAGTAAATTTGCATATAGCCAAATATTGAATTCTCAGAAGGTCGGCTTTTTACTAACTTTGGCACTTGATAGTAAGCGGCATTTACTTTTTCGCGTTCGGAGACAAAATTAAGATATAAAAGTACATTGCGCAAATAGTACGCAATCACTTTCATTCTTCGGCAACGTGTAAAAAACTATCATTGGAAATAATTGTTATTATAGATTATCTAAAAAAGTAATACAAAATATTTTTCTGAAATTTGCAAAATAATATAATATCACATAGGAAAAACTAAAATGAAATTAACGTAAAACAAAAGGATTAAATGAACAAATGAAACCTAAAAAACAAACAATAATATTTTAAAAATACCTACAAATATACAAACACAAATTCGTATATTCAGAAAAGAAAAATCCCCAACAAACAACAAATAGGCATACGTCAAATCAATTTTAAACTATAACAAAATTTAGAATAGTTATTAAATTTGTAATAATACATATATATGTAAATTTTATTGAAATTCTATTATATTTTAGGCATAGAAAATGAAACATTCGAATCTAGTCTAGATAGAATAGAGTAGTATATTATTAAACTATCAATAAAATTAAACATTTGCTTTTTTATTTCATAAAATTACATCAGAAAAATTATTATTTTTATTTATATTAAATTCACCAATATATTATATGTATAGGTGTAATGATTTGGATTTGTAGATGTACAGATTACTTATTAGAGTAATGTGTAAACGTACCTGTTAATTATTATACACAGATATTTAGATGTAGTAATTAATTAACTAATTTTGGGAGGATAGGTACCTACGCAATATCTTTAGTACGAGTAGGTATATTATATTCAAAGAATTAGTTAATGTGAAACATGACGCATTTTAAATGAACAATATTCGCATCATTCAGATAGACAATATTATTGTGTTGTGCTGTAATTATGGTGAAGGAGGAAGGAATCCTCCAACGTAAAACAAAATATTTATACAAAACTTTATTCATCATATAATACTAAATTTAATCTATATAACAATATTTGCATCATTCGGGTCAACATTTCCTTATTCGCGGACAGGTAAACTTATGATTTTTTTGTGGCCCAGAACATTATAAAGTAAACAACAATAAAGACATAATAAATTTATGACGTCTATGTGTAAGAATGACAAAAAAATGGCATAATTTAAAAGGCAGTGTGCTACTTGGGTATTAATTTTGATTTGTACATGTAAATCTACGACATGATAAAGTAAATTTGTATAAAAAACAATAAAAAAAATAAAAATTTCAACATAACCTTGTGATATCTTTAATTTCTGCGGACCGGCAAATTTTTCTTACACACTGCTTCAGATAATATACAATATTATTGTGTTGTGGTGAAATTATAGCGAAGGACTCCTCCAACATAAAACAAGGTATTATTCTATAATCAACATTTATACAAAACTTTATTCATCAGATAAAACTAAATTTAATCTATCTATAAATGTATATGTTAAAAATAAATTGGTTACCCCTATTCTTTATTATAAAGTTTACAGTAGTTTCTAGATTTCCCAATTATTGAGTTATGTATTTGGACGTATATAACAATTTCGACAAATGAGATCATGGCGTGGTCAGGTTTGTGACCGTCAATAATTTGTTGTAATTAATTAATGAATTTTGGGGCGAGAGGTACCTATGCAATGTCTTATGAATAGTGAGTATATTATATTACAAGAATTAGTTAATGTGAAACATGACGCATTTTAAATCATCATTCAAATAGGCAATATTATTGTGTTGTGCTGTAATTATGGTGAAGAAGCCACAGTTATAATAAATATCGCATTGTAATACGTAAATTTCTTATCGAAAGTGTGTATATTTTTTTTCTTCACATATTTCCTCTTTAAGATCGCATATTTAAAGGTATAAATATAAAAGCCTTAATATGTACTACACTACTGACCTACAAAAAAATATTCATACGTTTACCAGTCTGCGAGTAAGAAAGAGTTGAGAAACACTGAGATAGAGAATATTATTGTGTTGTGTTGTAATTATGGTGAAAGAACCAGGCATTGTGCAACGTAAAACAAAATAACATTTTATAACTAACATTTATACAAAACTTTAATCATCATATAGAACTAGAAATTAACTATATATTTTTTTTAAATTAATAAACTGATACTGTGTTATCCCCATGAGTTAGTTAATGTGAAACATAATGCATTTTAAATGAACAATATTTGCATCATTCAGATAGACCAGTGCTTTTCAACCGCTAATATCCTATACCGATATGGGCATTAATTCACTTAGCGGCTCGCAGTAAAAAAAACACTAAGATAGACAATATTATTATGTTTTGTTGTGCTGTAATTATGGTGAAGGAACCCGGCATAGTTCAACGTAACACAAAATGTTATTCTATAATCAACACTTATACAAAAACTTTATTCATCATATAAAACTAAATTTAATCTGTAGGTATATATTTCAAATTAACAAACCGATACTTTATGGTTGGATTATAATAGTTTCGTTAATGTACCTATCCATTTTTTTTATTATAAATCTACAATTTCGAATAATAATACATTTAATCAAATTAATTAAATCTAACCATATATATATATTTTGTTATAATAGGTATATATATTAAACAATATCAGCTATAACATGCTTTACAATGTTTATGTTTCCTACGCTTTAATATATAAATAACATTCCAATACTACAATACAATAACATATTTGTGTTGCCTTCGTTGTATCTTTTTTATGTTGCTCAGACAAGGCAATAATAATGACAAAATGTGTACGGAATTTTAATTTGTTTTGAACAAATTTCGGGTGGAAAAAGGCCAATGTTTATAGGCTGGATAGATTTTATAGATAGACGCGCCACCACAAATATATATATAATTCTTATCACCGCTTAACTCGCTGTGACATTCATTCCCCGAAAAGAGGCGTGAAAATAAACGACTTAAAAACTAAAAATAGAAGTAAAATTTTAGAAGTTCGACACATAATTAAGGCCTCAATAAATTATTCACAGCTTCGTATATTTCTTATCATTGATTAATGCATTTTGACATTCATATCCCAAAACAACTGTGCTACAAACGATTTAAAAATTCAAGTTAAAATTTTGCAATAAATTACTTACACGTTAGTGTTGCATCAATTCTAAATTTATATATTTTCAGTACGTTCAGTAAATGCATCTAAATTTTGTGTCACATGACTGCAGATAACTTCAGATGTACACGAAGACTTAATACAAACGTTCTATGATTTATTAATATACTGGATTTTATATTAAAATAATTCTTGCTTAATTAACAAAATAGAAAGTTATATTAAATAAAAAAGTGAAATTATATTTATTTATAAATCAAATTTCATCGACGAACTACTAAGTACGTTCGTAAGCGTTCGTTTCTACATAACGTTATCTGAAATAGGATGAAGAAAATCTAGATGCCCTTGATGTATTTACTGAACACATAACTTTTATCCCCAAACAATTTATTACAATAAACGATTTAAAAACTAAAAGTAGATTTTTAATTTTACAATTTTAGCTCATAAATAATGTCGTCATTAATTATTACCACACGTTTGTGCAGCATCTGTTCTGTTGAAATTTTTATATTCAAAAATATAGATACAATTAATATTCCCACGTTAGTGCTCTACTAATTGTAGTTTTAATTTTTAGATTCAACCATATATATATTTCTTATCATCGCTTAACATTCACTAAAAATCTGTTAAAATAAATTAGTTGAAACCTAAAAATAAATTTTACAAGTTCAACACATAATTAATGCCGCAATAAATTATTAACAAATGATAGTGCTGTATTTAGTTTTTAGATTCAAAAATATATATTTAATCTTATCACCTGAAAAAAATCTAAATAAACGATAGTTAAAAACTAAAAGTAGACTTTAAATTTTGCAACTTTAGCACATAATTATAATGCCGTAATGAATTATTAACATACACGTTAGTGATGATATATTAATTTGAAATTAATTAACTATCTATTAAAACACAAAGCAAATTTTATACTCCACCATAGCGATAAAAGTGATATTTAACCACAAACGACGAAAATAAATTGAATACATAATTATATGGTTTATATACACCCGCGACCATAAGAATCCGATCACCTGCAAGCGAAATTGACGCTAAGCGAATAAACAACGCCAAGTACGAATATCTAGTCATTTATTAGTAGTATGCCTTATTTTAATGGTACAACGCCAACTACGGCTCTCTAAGTAGACATTTATGCATATTACATAACGCGGTAAGTTTGAAAAAGCGATCTGAGTCTTGTGGTCGCGGGTGTATGTATGTTGTATAGTATCATTAATATATTAATGTGTACTTATATATATTGAAATAAATTTAAATATCATGCTATTGAAATAATTTGAAGAAGTTAAAGAAGAAGTGAATCGTATTGAATACCTACATCTTGGCGATAAAAATGTTATTTAACAACAAACTATCAATAAATTGAAAACATAATTATATGGTTTATATATGGTACCTACATGTAGTGTATAGTACAGTTAATACATTAATATGCACTTATATATATTAAAATATATTTAAATAACATGCCATAGAAATAATTTGAAGGCGAAGAAGAAGTGAATTGTATTGAATACATTTTGCATATCATATTTCAATCAAAACAACATTGCGTCGCATGTAAATACTTAGACCTTGTGCTGATTTTGTATTGAATATAGTTGTATTCACTAGAAAAATATTTATTTGATACATTGTTGTTCTCGAGATGCATAATATACAAGACTAATTTCAAAAGTTGTGTCTTTTATTTTTTAGTCGTGACTTGAATTATTAGAAAAATAAAAAAGTTTATCAAAATATATCTGTAAATAACGTTTGAAAAAATATAAAATATAGTGTTTACTAAAAAAGTATTTATTAGATATTGTTGTTTTCGAGTTGTTTAATATACCAGACTAATTTCATAAGTTACGTATTATATTTTTTAGTCATAACAACAACATCACTATTTATAAAGCTATTTGCAGTTAACGTGAATAAAATTATTGAAAAAATAAAGAGTTTAAATAAATAAATAAAGCTTTATCAAAATATGTATATTTCCCAAAAAACATGCCAGAAGGAAGTGATGTGTGAAATTAAAAAAACTGTTACCTTCATCAAATATTAACGTTTTTGTTGTGTTGTTTTTACAACTACCTTTAAGATCTAAAAGGTACATTTCAACGACTGTCTTGCAATATTTCCGTCAATTTATGTTTAAAACTGGACAAAAAAAAACAAAACAATATTAATTTTTGCGATATTTTCTCATCGCGTTTAGCCTAAATTAATATTCTGCATAGACGCATGTTAAATAGTTAATGTACGCTAATAATAAAAAATAGGTAGATGTAAAAGAATTTAGTTTATTTATCTATTATTCTAAAAATTTCACAATTTGTTTTGAGTTTTATTAAAAAAATCAATAATCTTATTGCAGTCAATTAATTTTGAAACCATATTGAATGACAAAAGATGTTGTTGAAATTGTGGTATATTAAACTTTACTGTGGTAAATATTTTTGTACAGTTCGGGGAAAAATATTTATAACAACAATTCTCTCTGTGCACCAACGATATGTTTTTCTACAACATACTGGATAATTGAAACTATCAATCTTCAACAAAACAATTTCTGATTCTACAACAGTATTTTGTTTTGCGAAATTACAAAACAATATTTATCTTATAATTTCTTACGTAATTTAGCCTAAATAGGTCTTTTAAAAACAAGTGCATTAAAAAATTAATGTACTCTAAAAATGGAAAAATACATGTAGATCCTAATACATTTCTTATCTTATATTTATGTACGAAATTTTTTTAGTTATATTTAAAAAAAACAACCCGATGCTGTTTTAAAAATAGTTATGTTATTATTATAATAATGGATACTTATTTTTAAACAATAGTATATGTATGTATAAGCATCTATATCTCTAGTAAAATATGTTTCTAGTTTGTAGTATTCCTGTCACAACCAGTCACATTTTGCATTCATTATTTTTTATATGAATACGTAAATAAATTTCAATTTCATCTCTTTATTGGAACGAAGCAGTTTTAGGCAGAAACATTAACCTTTCTGCGCTTTAGGCAAAATGATCTTTTCACTTTTTAAATAACTGGCAATGACGGGCTACTAACTTCGGGCTATAGATTGGGTGGATGGAACTTTATGGGTGGATGTTACATGTTTCCTCAACCTACGCAACTGTTTCATTTTTTTATTGAAGGGTTTTTGTACTAGCTGTAAATACTTTACATGACTTGCAAAATTCGTATTCACTCTTTACTAAGAATGGATTTCAAAATGGGCTGACATAACATATGTATATAACGAACATAGTAGTATTTCAGTAATTTGTCATCACAATAAAAACTGTACACATAATGCGCACATTATATGCGACATATGTGAATGCGAAATTCATTAACTGAGGATGGGTTCCTACAATCATGCACATAATGCACATAACGCACACAAGCAACGTTTCAGTCAGAACACTAAGCATATAAAAAGTAAATGTTTATATGTGCATAATGTCAACTTCGGAACATATCTTTTTACTGCAAAAAAATTAAATGTTAGAAACTTTAAAATTGAACGTACACTTGCTAATTTAAATTTATTATATAAAACAGAAAACACTAATTTTAGAAATGGGCTCGTAAGTATAATGCAATGGAATATCTTAAAATCAAAGTCATTTGAGATAATCAAAAACATGTTTGTAAAAAATTTGCTGAGTCATGGTAAACATCGAAAAAATCAAACAATACACAGTTGGTAGATCTCACTAAATTATTTTTGTAATTTCAGGCCCTAAACTAGTTAGTCAAAACGCATTGACAAATTAATAAAAAATAATTTTATGCGACCTACCCAGTGTTTATTATTTGATTTTCTTGCACATGTAAAACCATCTGCAGTAGATAATGGAATTGTACATATTGATGCCATATTTTGAACTGCAGAAGAACTTTATTTTGTGAGGCAAACTCAATTCCACTTTGTAAATAAGTAAACCGCATTATATTTTCCTTATCGTTGCCATTTGATCATGTTAATTAATTTTAAATGTCATACATGTACATATATCGTTAATACGCGATGGCTGTGTGCGGTATATGTGCGCGCTAAAAATTTTATTCATAATTTAAATATGCTCAACTCTATATAAGCAAACATATTTGCGCAACCATAATTTATTATAAATATAATTTCATGTTTGTTTTCAACTTATAACGTCACACAAAAAGTTTTCGCCGAAATATTTCGAGTCAAATCTGAAAAACAAACTTATTTATAATAATGTGTAAACATAATTTATCGCATATAAACTAACTAACGCGACCATAATTAATTAAAATAATGTGTGTGGGAAGGAAAAACATTGCGTATTGCGGATTAGCGCAATAATTCTATTAAAGTTTCTTATCGTCATTTTATATAAAATTAAAGGAGAATTAGATTAACATTTGTTTTAATTTGATATATTTACAAGTTCAGCAATTAATTAATGTCATCATGAATTGTTTGTACACATTAGTGCAACATTAGTTCTGTTTTCAATTGATAATGATAAAAATTAGTAAAGAATTTGAAAGAAATTGCCAAAGGTCAAAGAAAAATCGAAAGAAAGTTGCAAAAATGTCCAAAGCACTAAAAATTACTAAAAAAGCTAGAAACTTTACGGACCACCCACGTACATCCCGTAAAAATGCATTAAAATAGATGTATCTCATATAGGTACTACCTAATGCAACCATAATTAATTAAAATAATATGTGGACAAAATTGCCTATTGCAGTTTAGCGCAATAATTACAGTTTCTAATCATCATATTATATAAAATTAGAGAAGAATTGGACGAACGTTTGCTTTAATTTAATATTTTTACAAATTCAGCATATGTCATAATGAATTATTAGTGTAGCATCCGTGCTATTTTTAATTTTTATTGCAAATACACTCGATAACAAATAAATTTGAACAGTTTTAGCAAAACACAGACCAAACTCACCTTTAGAAGAATTTACGGCAAGTAAACCGATAATTTACGGCAACTTTTATAAATGTTATAATTTATGCATCTTACACGTAAACTGCAAATAAATGCAATAAAAGCATTTACGAAAGAAAAGAAAAAAAAAACAATAACACTAGAAAAATTAATCAAAACTTTGTTCACCTCTGTAAAATTCCGTTTTGGCATCAGGTACACCAAATAGTAATTTTCTTGCAGCCGAATATACATACCCCGAAACTGCGTTAAAATAAATTTATCTCACAGTTGCGACCATAAATTAAAATAATATGAGGCAAAACATTGCGAATTTCAGATTAGCGTGATAGGTAAGTCTAATAAAGTTTTTTTATCGTCTGTGCGCGCTACGATACGATATGTTTTTTTATATAAAAGTAGAGGAAAATTAGACAAACACTTGCTTAAATTTAATATTTTTAAAAGTACAGCACATAATTACTATCATAATAAATAATATCGGATGTGTCCATAATTAATTGAAATAATGTGAAAACATTGCGTATTAAAGATTGGCGCGTTAGTTCTATTAAAGTTTTTTTATCGTCTGTGCGCGCTACGATACAATATATTTTTTTCTATAAAATTAGAGGAGAATTAGACGAACACTTGCTTTAATTTAATATTGTAGAGTTTAATAAAACTGTTTACTATATTACACTACAGCAACTAATACGAAGTGGAGATAATTCATTTGAAAATATCACATCCACAATTTCTTATTAATGGTTTCTTTATTTCAGAAGATTGTGCTGCTCTTTTAAGACAATAAGTACGTCTCTCTATCTCGAACGTTAAACGTAATTTATTGGTTATTGATTACTGCTAGATGGATGTTATTATACGAAATCATTAAATCTAATTCTAATTAAAGACTAATTATGTACGGTAATAGGTATTTATGAATTATTTATATAATTCTAATTAATGTAGTATAATTATAGGGATCTTAATATAACAATACCTACAACATTTTATTTTAAGAAGTATAATAATCATCGCAGCGTTTCATTCGCTGTCCAATTACAATAAATCTTCTTTGCTCAACAATAAAAATAAAAATTATTAATTAAATTTAATGCATTAATACAATAGAATTACAAACATCACAATATACAATACCTACAATATTTTACATTAAAAAGAATAACCATCGCAGCATTTCAATCGCTATCAAAGTACAATAAATCTTTTTGCTTGATATTTTGATGTTATTAATTAAGAATTGTCAAGAAAATTTAGTGGACTAATCTAATATAATTATAAAGATCTTAATATACAATAGAATACCTACATCATTTTATTTTAAAATAAATAATCATCGCAGCGTTTCAACGGCTATCTAATTTCAAATTAAACTTCTTTACTCGGTTAATATGATGATATTAATTAAAAATTGCCGATGAAATTTAATTCACTTAATATAATTGCACTAATATAGAGTCATTGTAGGGGTGATCACCCTTAAGGCTGCACCCGCCGATGTAGTACACTACTACGTTTACATGTAATGTTTAATAGAAAACGTGCCGTTCAACTATTTTAGATTTAGACCTTATTATTCAAGATATTGGCTTCATTCACAAAGTAAAATAAAGTTAAATAATCCACGCAACTCGCTAGCAAACCCCTTTTTTAAGATGAAAATAATTCTAACCAATTTTTACTTTTTTACATTGCAATTATAGCATTAGAAAAAGTTTTTCAAAAAATTACGATAAATGCAATAATATTTAATTTTTCAGTAAATAAAGACTTTATAAAATTAATGAGTTGCCTTATTGCGAACAACGTATGTATATTAATAAAAAATAAATTTTAGGTACACTAAAAATTTTTCTATTACAATCTATTTATAATTCAAAATTTTAATGTTCTTTATACAGTCATTAATAACACCTACAACAATTTACTCTCTCAATGGCATTCCGCATTCAATAAAACTTCACTTCACACAACTTCACA
Source organism: Adinopsis sp. GC000173 (assembly GCA_030264715.1). Lineage (NCBI taxonomy): Eukaryota > Metazoa > Arthropoda > Insecta > Coleoptera > Staphylinidae > Adinopsis > Adinopsis sp. GC000173. The sequence continues at coordinate 7,165 of JARJDW010022358.1, read as the reverse complement.
CAATGTGCGCTTATTAATTAAAAATCGTCAATATGATGAAGGAAGTTTAATGCACTTACAGAATGCAAATTAATTAGGTAGTCATTCATATTATGATAAAAATACCATGAGCAAATCTTCAGACATTAAATTTATCATTAAAGTCATAAAATAATAAAAAAAATTTTAAACATTTTTTGAATTTTTCAATATAATTTTTACGTTTAAATGGGGGTAGATTTTTTACCTCAAAAATGACGTTTTTTTATTTCCAAACTCAATTGTATTAATTTAAAAACTCTTAATATTTAGTCAATGGTTTGCCAATAGTTTGGCAAGGTACATGATTTAGCCAAACATAGTAATATCCAAAAATGTTGATAAGAAAACTCTTTACCTAATACATGAGTAAATTATAGGGCGGTAACTTTTCAGCGTACCCAAATTGGGTTTACCTAGTAGGTATGTCTGATGCTTGTTGCAAAAAATAAGTTTTTATTCCGAGCACAGCGTAATCGCAGCGTCTCAATGGGATGCCAATTTCAATAAAACTTCACTGCTCAACAATGCGTGCGCTTATTAATTAAAAATCATCAATATGACGAAGTTTAATGCACTTACCGAATGCAAATTAATTAGATAGTGATTCGCACTATAAAAAATATATTAATCTATTGATGGCAAAAAAAATGATAATTTAAAACTTTCACTATAAACCAAAAAACCAAAAATTTTATAAATGAAATCATCTTCAATATGATTTTTATACCTAAATGGGGGACGATTTTTATATCTTGAAGATTACGTTTTGTATTTCCAAAATCTTCTCCCATTTTTGCGTAATAGATTATATTAAATAATATACAGACAAAAAAAATATCATTGTGAGTCAAAAATAATCACAGAATTTTCAAGGCATTTCAATTTCAATGAAACTTGGTTAAAACAATGAGTACTTATTAATTAAAAATCGTCAATATGAAGAATTTTAATGCACTCTCCAAATGCAAATTAATTAACTAGTCGTTTGTCTCGTATAAATAATATTAATCTGTTGATGATAAAATTGATAATTTAGATTGAATTATTAATATTGCCATTGTATTATATATAAGGACGTCGCAGGCTTAATTACATAACTCAATTACGTTTTACTTATCACTTTTCGTTGGCGATGCTAAATTGTATAATTATATACAAAACAGGTTCGAGCGTAGAAATTAATTAGTTTATTTAGTCAATGTGAGGAGTAGTGTCTATGGAATAGTTTGCGGAACATTTTTCCTTATACTGCAAAGTTAGTGTTGTAGTAGAATTAACTTCGAACATGGGGATGTATAACTAGAAGGTACACATACATGTTGAGCGAACATTTTTGAACTACCTATGTACATACCTACCACCTCCATCCTTGCAGCAATTTTTTAATAAATTATTAATTAAATCGAACTGCACAAAAATGTGCTCGCTATATAGTTATAATACTGTATAATCGCCTGCAGCCAATAATCAATTAAATTACTACAACATCATATTAAAAAAGCAAATCAAGTTGTGCAATTATTATAGATTTGCGTAAATGTCGCAAATAGGAATTAATAAAGCGATGATATTCAATAATGTTTGAAAAAAAGTTGAGTAAAAGTACAAGCAAATTTTTCTTGAAAAAGAAATGGTTAAAGTTGCATTTTTAATAAAGTTATAAATTATCGAAAAGCACAAAAATATGCTTTATTTATAGACAATAGCCCGAAGCTAGCAAATTAAATTGCTATATTATATAAATATTAAAAAATCAAATAGTGTATTAATTATGGATTTATTTATTTATAATAAATCTATTTAAATATTAAATTACCAATTAATTTGCATCTTTTATTGCATTCTCGCTTGACATGATGGTACATTTAAAAAATTGAAATATTTGAAAACAGTTTTCTGAGAAAAAAAGTAATTTATAGTTTTATTTTTTATAAATTATTAATTTATCTAAACGGAGAAAAATATAATTTCTAATTATAGAAAATGTTTAATATAACGAATCGAGTGGTGCTTCACGCAACTCTTTGCACGCGAAATTACTTTCTCAGACCAACTGAAAATGTCCGTTTTTCTCCTTGAAACTCAACTGTTGCTTGCCAAAAAGGGATACATACATATATGCGTTTTTAGTAAACAGTATCTACATTTTCTTCATTGATTTTTCAACATTTCCTATCAAATTTAATTAAACTCATCATCACTGATTGAAAATAAGAGAACAATTGCGTTCTCTTTGAATTTTAGAGCATTTTTTATGAAAATATTAAATCTTTTAATGTAAAATGCCGAAAATCAAAGAAAAATTGAAAGAAAATCGTCAATTAGTTTCACCGCGTAAAGAAAAAGCCCACCTATAAATGAAACGCACTGTCTATTTAAGTAAATGTCGCAAAATTGAATGAACGAATCTAAATATTAAAAAAAGTTGATTAGGTTGAATTACGTATAAGTAGGTACATTTTTTCTTGGAAAAGAAGTACGTAGTTTATAGTACAATTCAACATCAAGAATTTAAGTTGCTCCATTATACGCAATTATAGAAAATATTTAAAATCGAATCAAGTAGTGCGTTAAATATACTTGATTATAGCAAATATGAATGAATGAGCAAACGAACGGATATGAATATAAAAAGAATTACCTATAAGTAGGTACATTTTTCTTAAAAAAATCCGAGTTTAAAGTAGTATTTTTCAATAAATCATTAATTATAGAAACGCACAAAATTTTCATTCTATTTGATAGTTCGCAATCAAGAATTTAACTTGCTCCATCATAGGCAATTATAGAAAATATTTAAAATCGAATCAAGTGGTGCGTTGATTATGGGTAGGTACTTGATTGTGGCAAAGACGAACGAATGCATGAACAGATACGAATATAACATGATATTTGAATAAAATTGATTAAAAAAATTGCATACGAGTAAGTACATTTTTCTTGAAAAAGAAATACATAGTTTAAAGTACATTTTTTAATAAATCTTTAATTGTAGAAACGCACAAAAGTATTCTTTTTATGTAATAGCTCGCAATGAAAAATTTAAGTTGCTCATCATACGCTATTATAAAACATATTTAAAAGCAAATCAAGTACTGCGTTAATTATGGGTACTTGATTGTAGCAAAGATGAATGAATGAATGAACAGATATGAATATAACATGATATTTGAAAGATATTAATATGGTACGAGTAAATAGGTTTTTCTTGGAAAGGAAGTAGTTTAAAGCTGGTTAAGTTATCATATTTCTTTTGATATCAATCGCTCAAGAATAACATCATTTTCTCATATATATATATATATATATATATTCTAATATTTCTTGATTTAGCTTATTATTACACTCTTCCATCTCAAACGTCGCTGCAAAAATAATACTGTATTGCAATTATGTATTTTTAAATAAAAGTGACGCTGTAAAGATGACAAAATCGAAATAAAAGCACCGACAAACACTAAAAATAAAATTTATTATATCTTAACAAAACCATATTTAACTATTATACTCAATTTTTAATACAAAATAAGCATGGCACTTTTTATATAATTATGTAGTTAAATATAAATGTATTTGTTAAATACGATAAATTATCATTAATTTGTTATTTCTACTAGGTATAACTTATCGCACTACTGAAATCGAAATAAAACCAGTTAAAATTTTTATACAAGCTTCAACAACAAAATTTATCATAAAATTTATTATTTTGTAATAAATGATTATTTAACTTTTTTATGCAAAATACACATAGAACTTTTTATATAATTCTGTGCTTAAATATAAATGTTTTTGTTAAATACAATAAATTCTCGCTAATTGGTTATTTCTAGTACTTAGAACTTGTGGCACTAGTGAAATCGAAATAAAGGCAGATGAAATTTTTATACAAAACCAAACAACAAAATCTAAATAAAATTTATTATTTTTTAACAAAAAATATTTAACTTTTTTTGCAAAATATATACCTACATTGAACTTTTTATACAATTATGTAGTTAAGTATATATGTTTTTATTAATTAAGATAAATTCTCGTTAATTTGTTATCTCTAGTACCTATAACATGTCGCAATACTGCGATCAAAATAAAGACAGATAAAATTTTTATACAAAACCAAACAATAAAATCTAAAATAAATTATTTGACCAGTTTACTCAACTTTTTATGCAAAATAAATATTATACATTCTATATAATTATGTAGTTAGGTACATATTTGTTTGCTAATTATGATAGATTCTCGTTAATTTCGTATTTTTAGTACAACTTGTTGCACTAGTGGGTAGGTTGAATTAGTACTTTTTTGCCAATGAAACTCTTCTTGAAAAGGAAATATTTTTGATTATTATCTCAAGTTTTAAAAGTTTTCATCAATTATTGTATTTATTGTAATGTTTTAATTTAAATTTAGCGTTTAAACTGTCGGGCACCGCACTTATAGATAGAGGCATAATGCAAATGTAGATGCTAGTATGTTAAAAAATATATGTATAGAAAGTGGCATAAATAACTCCCACATTAACAAAAGTGGTTTGATATATCAGAAAAATCATTTTGTGTGTGGGTATCAAATGGAACCTTATCTGAAAAATAAACATTATATTTAAATTTTTGATATTGTTTTTATGTTTTGTAAAACAATAATTCATTGTGCAATACAACAACATAAACAGATTCTTATAAAACCTTCTTCAAGTCAATTTTTTGATAAATCAATTAAATTAAATTTAAATAAAAAGCATTAAAATGTTAGCCAACTTTTGGAATCAACACCCAAAAAAATAGATTAAATAGTAGACGAAAAACATTTTACGATAATTTATATTTTACAAATCTACCTTTTTAACATACTTAAAAATTATTTCCTTTCCAGAATTTAGGTATTAACAACTAAAATAGACAATACTTTTTTTCAAACACAGAGTTTTAATTAAATTATTTACACTGTCTTTATGTTCTTATAAAACAATATTGTATTTCACTACTTAGATATGCAGATTTCTACGAAAACTTAATTAAATTTACCTAAATAAAAGCATTAAAATATTAGCTAACTTTCGGAATCAGTGCACAAAAAATAGATTGGATAGAAAGGACAAAACACTTTTCGATCATTTATATTTTACCAATCTACCTTTTCAGGCATTAATATATTTTAAAATTATTTCCTTTCTAGTTTTTATTAGAAGCTAAAATAATTTTATCCTTCCCGTCAATGTTTTATTAAGCACAGATTTTTAATTAAATTATTTACGTTGTCTTTATAATATATAAAACAAATATAATTTTTGTTACTACTTAGGTAAGCAGATTTCTACGAAAACTTGGCAAAGAAATTCTTCTTTGATTTAATAAAGAATGCTAAATTAGCCACGTGTATAATAAACCTTTAATATTCATATAATAATTCCATTCACTTCGCCGCCACCGCCGCTATTTGAGGCAAAAAAGATCCACAATTCCGCGTAATCCTCGCATGAACGATAAAAATAAATGTGCATGCCAAATTAATATTAAAAATCATATGAATCGATTCAATCTTTCTGCATTTGCGCTTATAAGTGTGCATATTTTTATATTGAAATGATTAAACACCTACAATCTCGTTTATATATAAATTCTCCATTTATTTCTTTTATTGAATCGAATTTTATTCAAAAAAAAAATGGAAAGAAAAGTTGCTCAATTGTTTAATGAAATGTATGCACTATTGAAATGCGCATTGTCGACGCTTCAAATTGATAATATAGAAATATAATGTTTAATTTCAAATCGTCGTGGAGAGAAAAAAAGTCATTGTATAAATATTTCAATTGAGCGCGAAAATTTAATGAACTGTGCGCGTTGAAATTAGAGAAGAAGAAGGTGGAGCATTTATCGTAAGTTATTATTATGACTTGTTAAACTTTATTTTTTCGATAAAGCAAAATGCAAATTTATTATGTAGGTATATATTTTCAAAAGTTATTTAATATTTCTTAATATTTGCAACGCTTTGATACATGTTATATTTTCGTATTCCCTATTGTCGGTTTTTAACACGATGGATAGTTCTTCGGAGAATAATTATTTCTAAGAACTAAAAAAATATACATATTTATATCTATTCTATACATATACCTACTACGAGGCTTGTCCCAGAAGTACACTCTGTCAAATAAGTATCGGGAATTGATCAATTAGAAGGTCCGGTTTAAAATATTGTCAAAATGTTATTCATTGCTAAATTGGAAATACTGTTCTCTATACTGATCTGTAAATTGATGATTATATGCCGATTAGTTTATTTACACCACTTGTTTTAATCAAAGATTTCAAATGTGCGTCACGATTTTTGCAAATAGATATAAATTTGCGCAACGAATTTGTCTAAAATTTTACATTGCAAATAGAATTTCATCTGCCAAATTGTTACAAATATTATAATTCATAAGACTTAGAGTAAACCGACTTTATCAAAAACACGGATTCTGCACCATGATAAGGCATCCTCTCATAACGGTCTCATTTTAACCGAATTTCTGGTTAAATACTTAGCCAATATTATAGAACAATCACCGTATTCACCGGACATGACACGAACTGACATTTTTCTTTCTTTTAAACCGATATTAATACTTTAAAGTCCTCGTTTTCAGCCAATGAAAGATGAAAAACAGAATTCGTGACGTGTACTTAAACTCGTCTTAGGAAAATGGCTTTAAAAAATGTTTTGCCGATTGGATCATTCCGTTCATAAAACTATATTATTTCAAAAAGAGCTTATTTTAAAGGGGACATCATGCATTTGAATAAATTATAAATATTATGTGTTTAATCGGATAATTCCTGATACTTATTTGACAAAGTGTATGTACCTTACTAATGGTACTTGCATAATATCTAATATAGCATAAGTTTCAATTTGATAACGATGCATTATTTAGTACTCTCTCCGGCCGAAAATATGACATACCTTTGATTTTTTTACATATCTGAAAATATGATATACATTTATATGTTTACTATGAGTTTATTGGAATATAATTACAAATTGCGAGTTATAGAAAATTATACTCTTCCATATTATGTTTAAAGTTAACCTTAAGTGATTTTAATCTATTTTTCAAAATTATACATAGAGTAATAATCGACATTGGAGG
>JARJDW010022345.1:0-15253 GCA_030264715.1 Adinopsis sp. GC000173 | reverse complement strand
GTTCGCATTTTCATACGCTAATAATAAATATGTAAGTGCATTAACGTTTTGTAATGGAAATTTCGGTTTCTGTATCATAAAGGCACTGTTTTAATTAGTAATTTAACGAGGTGGGTAATCCCGTGGCAATGAGGTGCTGAATTTATTCGTTATTGCCATGCCAAAATTCATTAATACGCTTTCAAACTAAAAAAAAATGTCAAAAAATGTTCAAAGCATGCAAGCAAAAATATTACATTGTTTATAAACAAGCAATATTACAATTTTTGGTGGAAGATTTTGCAATATATCATATGTAATTCAAATTGTTGTTTTCTTAGTCTAATAATCACTGATAAAATATCATTAATTCACTCAAATTAAAAATAATTAACAAAAAAGTTCAATCCTGCTCAAAAAAGCAAGCAATTAAAAAATAAATGCTTTATACACAAATAATATTTCGATTTTTGATGGAAGATTTTGTATTAAATTGTTTTTTCTTCGTGTGATAATTGCTGCTAAAATATTTCAAACCAAAAAAATTGTTCAAATTCTACTGTAAAAAAGCAAGCAAAGAATAATTGTTGTAGAATGTTTTGTAATGTTTATAAATACACAAGCAATATTACGTTTTTTTGATGGAAAGCATTGTACTAAATTATTCTTCATGTAATAATTACCGATGATGAAATATTCAATTTTGCTTATTGCTGATAAATCATACGGTTTATTATAAATGATTGCCTGCTAATGACGCTAATTAATTTGGTAAATTATGATTATTATGCTCTGAGTATGTTGTATATGTATGTGTATGTGGTGCATTATTGAAAATGTATTTATAATTTGCCCGTACGTAATTTATCGCTTTGAATAGCAGTGCAAACAGCTTAGAAAATTTGCTGTACTATTATTGCTTTACGTTTTGCGACACGATAAAAAAATATGTTTCAGGAAAATTGATTGATAATTTTAATTCTAACAAAAACAAAAATATTGCTAGTTTTGATGGAAAAAACTTGAAAAGTTTTGAGGCACTCTCAAAAATGTACTTCAGGCAAATAGAATTGCAATTTGTTTGAATGTTAATGCAAACAAAATCTGCGAAAATTTGTTGTAATGAGGGCACTCTCTTTTAACGAAGTAAGTAAAGAGTATTATTACAATATATTCCGCTGAAAAATGTATTTATAATTTTCCGTAATTGATCGCGTTGAACTCGAATGCAAACAACTTTCTGAAAGCGAATTTATTCCACCAATGCCAGTTTTGATGGAATGAAGAAACAAAAGTTTTTACACTGCTTTGAGGAGTGTGATGGGGCATTCTCGCAAAAAATGCTTATTTTATGATGAAAGTGAATATGCTTTTGACTAAGGAATACGAAAAATTACAATTTTCAGTTATTTATCGCGTCGAATTGCAATACATAGAACTTTTTTAACGAAAATTTGGTCGGCTAGTAATCCTAGTTTTGATGAAATGAAGAAACAAAAGTTTTTACACTGCTTTGAGGTATATTATGGGGCACTCTTTCAAAAAATGCTTTTTTATGCTGAAAGTGTATATGCTTTTAACCAAGGAATATGTTATTTTTGCTGTGTGCGTATTTAACAATACATTCTCCTGAAAATGTGTTTATCATTGTACGTAATTCATCGCGTTTGAGTGAAGAAACAAAAGTTTTTACAACGTTTTCAGGATGATCGGACAGTATGTTATACGATACGTTATTTTTGCCTGGAAAATAATATTGAAAATGTATTTAAAATTGTTTTTTGGTTCAATTGCAATGCAAACAAGTTTGAAAACGAAAATTTCATGCATTAATATACCACTTTTGATGAAATGAATCAAAAAAACAAAAACTTTTTGCAATGTTTTGGAGGATGATGATGGTTTGCTGCTACTGCTACTACTCTCTCAAAAAATATTTATTTTATGATGAAAGTGCAAATGCTTTTAACGAACGAATAAGTTATTTTTGCGGCGCGTATGTTACATATTTATTTTGCATAGAAATGAAAGTTTTTTTTTAAATAGAACTTCATCAAAGCCGCGTTTTTTACATTCAATGACACATAAATCAAATTGAAATTAAACATTGATGTGTATTTGGTAAATATTCAATATTTACAATATTACCGACCAAAAAGGAATTTGATAATTAGGTTAGCTGGAATGCAATATTTAATGTATGAAAAATGTTATAAATTTATTATTGTTGTGCATATAAAACGATTCAATATTTTGGTGTGCAAGACGCTATGTTTATTTTTGTTGAAAAGACCAATATTTATTGTGCGTAGGTAGATTTTTAATGAAAATTCATTGAAACATTAATGTACATTGGTAAATATAGGGTGGTCTATAAGTTATAGGACCATTTAACATTCGAATAACTTTTTATTTTTTAATATAATTTTGAGAATAACGCCCTTTAAATAACTACCCTTTTTGCTGTTCTCTCTGACGCGCTTTTTCTAGTAAGCTAACCATCGCCTATCGTCAACATTTTGGGTTTTAGTTGCTGAATAGTTCTAGGATTGTAGAAAAAAGTCGGGAGCAGTTAAGTAACCTGATCGCGATGGCCACTTGATTTCAGAATTTCGCGAAATTATCCTGCAGACAACGTTGGTGGACTTTATGTTTTCTCTTTCTATAAGAATAAATGCTAATTATGAAAGAAATAAAAACATTATTCGAATTTCAAATCGTCTTGTGACTTTTGGCCCACTCTATATTTATAGCAAAAAGAACAAAAATTTATCTTCTCAATAATCAAACATATATTTAGTGAAGCGTATCTAAAAAAACAAACCAAACAGTAAAACTTTTACTCTAACGCATTTTTGAGGATGATTTTATATGACGCGAGGTATTTTCTCTTCGCTAATATTGCGAACCTTTTAACGAACGAAAAGTTATTTGTGCGTGTGTGTGTAATATTTTTCGAAAAAAAAAAGTTTTTTAATAAAAATTCATCAAAGCAACCACATTAAATTGACACCAAACATTGATTGCATTGCAAAATTTTGTTTAATTGCCATAAAAACTACAACAAAAATATATTGGTAATTGAATTCATAAAAAAATACTGAGCAGAAATCTAAAAAAATTAAATTTTTGATTGAAATTTGACATTATTTTTTCAAAAATATTAAATATTGCTTGTAATTAATGAAATTATACATTGATTGGCAATTGTTATTCAATACGAACGTAAAAAATATCAATTAGCTTATCGACGATAATAATAATCATAACATGNTTCAAAAATATTAAATATTGCTTGTAATTAATGAAATTATACATTGATTGGCAATTGTTATTCAATACGAACGTAAAAAATATCAATTAGCTTATCGACGATAATAATAATCATAACATGGATTTAATTCGATATTGTAAATTTATTTGTTTTCATTTAGCGTCGATCCAATTACGACGAGCTCTCTTTTCAATCCGATTTTAAAATGCAATGCTTTTGTAGCAACAACAAGGCAATCACTTTATTCGGCGGGTGGTGGCGCATTCATCATTTTAACTCTATATATAGCAATTTATTAAATTTATAATCAATTAATCTCGCGAATGTTATCTGCCACCCGAGCTATTTCAATAATAAATGCGCACAATTTCATGTGTAAAGTTTAAATAGTTAAAATATCTAATAAGTGTTATGCCGTTTTAATACTCTTGTGGGAGCTATACAGCTAATAAATTGGAATATTAAATTGTTTGATCAAGTCACACACCGACGTTTTAACATATAATTTTAATCTTCATCATCTTGAATGAATGTCATACAACATTTTATTTGCGTACGCGTCGTCATCGTACGTATATTTTTATATGCGGCCCTCCTCGCACACACATAACGTTATTGATTTTATGGACATTTCAATTGGAAACTACAACATTTTAAGGACATATTTATTGATGTCATGATGCGAATGTTGTTGGTAGCGACGAATAAAAAATATAATGTAAGTAATGTTATATTTTTATTTATTTTTTCATTTGTAAAGTAATTGCGAATAAATCATTGATTATCTACTATTAAATAACGAGTTCCAAAAGTGGCACTTTTCCGCATTATGAAATCATTTTTAAAATTAGTGCAAAAAGTGACAGTTTATGGCATCTAAAAGTAGCCTAACCCTTGAAGCAATTTAAGAGGCTGATATTTATATTTATTTTTTCGTTTGTAAAGTAATTGCGTCAGATTGTTTTGCGAATAATAATAATAATATTTTGGAACAAATAAATCATTGATTATCTATTATTATCGCGCGCAAAAACATTCGAGAGTGACTTCGAGAATATTAATAATCGCGGCTCGGGAAACTCAGTGGAGCTTTAACTTGTTTAGTACGTGGGCGTACATATATAGTATACCTATAGAGAGAGAGTAAGGAGAATGATCGAGCGTTTTGGTGAAGAAAAAAAAAAGTAATGTTCTTGTTGCTAATCTTTGATAAACTTACGCTATATGCAAAACTCTACTACAACTTTCTCCAAACATTTTTTGCGGGGGCTTTCACGGAATTAAATAAGTTTTTTTTTTGGCAAAAATTTTCTTCATTAGGTAGATTGGAACCATGAAAAACTTTAATAGAACTTTTATATAAATCTTGACGGGGGCTTTTACAAAATTTAACTTTTTTACCATTTTTTACGGAATTAAATATAATTACTTTTTTTTTGGAAAAATATTGTTCATTAGATAGATTGAAAACGCTACTTCACTGTGAAAAACTTGTATTATATATTTTTTATTGTTAATTTTCACTACAATACTTGTTTTCTTGTCATCTAATTTTTTTTTAAATAATTTTAATTGAAAGATGAGAGGATGAGGGCATTTTGACAAAATTAAGTAATATATTTTCTACTACTCAATAATTATTTGACTTTGTCTTGGAATGTTATCATGTAGTAGAGGGGGTTTATGAAATTAAATAACCCATTTTTTTGGGGGGGATTTTTTTTATCATCGTTGCATCTCAAGTACACATCTAGCATGCATCGTTGCCTCCTTACGCTTATCTCTAACGACCTTTTAATGTTATTCTTGCATAACTTAACAATAATGCGCGTGCATTTTAAAAAATACACATTAAATGAATTAAATTAACTATACCAGATAGTTTAAATTAGCTATTTTGCCGGCGTTTTTTCCTCCTCGCTCGCCGCCGCCGAGCAAAGGAAAAATAATTCTATTTCGTTGAAAGTTTAAGGGGGTATAATAAAGTCATTTACTTAATGGACTTACTTTCAGCGAATTTACACTAACTAGTAGTTATTGAAGTTTATTTAATCGAAATGGGTTCGTACGTGTTGTTTTTTTTATTATTAGTTGGAACATAAAACGAAGAGTATGTGTGAGTGTGTTTTTGTTGTTGTACGCTTTGAATGTTTATGCAAAGTTAGTCGCTTCAAATAATGCAATTAAAATGGATTAGAAGACGGGGTGGTTGTGGATCAGCTCGTAAAGTTTGCGAAAATCGCTACGCATTGAGTGTACTTACATAGTGTGTTATAGTTTCTCCTTCTATACTACAATAAAAAATAATAAATGAATACATAATTAATATGGAATTTAATTATAAAACAAATTAAATTTTGCGCGCTGGCATTCTGACGAATGTTTAATTTTCTAGGTGATATTTATATTATTATGCAGAGTGCGCTAATTAATTTTGAATTATTTTTTCTTTCGTATAGATCAAAGGCGAGTAATTTTAATTAAATGTAGTAGTTGTTACAAAATTTTTTTACATAATTTAATCGAATAACGATTGCAATCTGCTTAATTCTACTTTCAATTACTTAGTCAGCGACGGCGACCGATATTGAAACTTTAAATTGAATTATGTTTAATTAAGCAATCACAATCCGTTGATTAGAAGCCGGTCTGATATATTTATAGCGCGCAAGCACACTGGCATTTGCATATAGATAAGAAATGCCCGATAATTTGACGACTAGACATAAACACTTGGATTTTATGACGCATTCTATGTACACCAACTACCCCTTTTACCATGCTGAAAATTTTACAGCCAAGCACTAAAAATTATTTTATAATCATTATAATAATAATAATAATATCTGCGATGTAATTTAAAATGTATGAAAATCACAAAGACGCTAACGATGAAAAGTTAAACAAATTTTTAAACAAATTAAACAAAACTAAACCTTCTTAAGCTTAAAACCTATGATTACTTCAAGAGTTAAAAAACGTCACTTTTTTAACATTTCTATGGGTTGTTATGTGATTATGGCTTCTAATGGTGTTATGAATCATTGCTTCTTAAGACTATGAACTTATTGTACACGTACCACCCCTATTATTCTTTTTTATGCTGAAATTTTTGCAGCCAAGCACTAAAAATGATTTTAAAATCATTATAATAATAGTAATATCTGCGATGTAATTGAAAATGTATGAAAATCACAAAGACGCCAACTCTATCGATGTTGTCTTAATGTAAATGTCACGTTCCTAATAAGATTTCCTATAGAAAATTTTGATGTTTTGTTTTATATACAAGATAAATAAAATTGCGACTTTAAATATTTACGATCGAAGTGTCCTTTTGTGTAATATAATACGAAATTAGTTACATTCTATATATAGGTAGATATAAAAAGCTGACTTTATCTGGTAATTTAACCACCTGAGCGAATTAAGCTTATCTTATATACGCCACATAAGCAGCCAAGCATTTTCCCGTAATTTATAAACTTGCGATTTTTCTATTTAGTCTGGGCGCGCGTACGTACAAAGCAAAACAAAACAAGAAAAAAGAAATGTGTGTGTTTTAAAGTAGACGAAAAGAGTGTGTATACGCTTACGCGTAAAAAGCACCTTCTTATTTAAAGATTAATTGCTCGCTGCTTGCACTCGTCGTTTCTTTCAAACGGTATTTTTGTAAACGTTTTTGGTGGCCGATCGCAAACTTATCTCTCCACACGCCGGATCGATTACTGCGTGGTTTTTTTCTGCGTTGTATGATTGATGCACGTTTCAAAATTTAATAACAAATTGCTGCCGTTTAATAATCTTGCACTAGATCAACACATTTAAAATGCGTTTTGTTATAAATTTATAATTGAGTGTATATAGAACGTTTCACCTCAATGTTATTTTTTCTTGCGCGCGCGCGCTGAGTGTAATGTGTTAATTAGCATGCGGCTAGTTTAAGTTTTTATCGGGGAAATCTTTCCTGGAAGTTGTTGGTTTTTTTTTATATTATTGTAATTGCGTATTTGTTTGCAAACCTGATGTCCAACGTTATAAATTATACGCTAAGCTATTGTGGTAGGTATAATATATTAGGATTTGTGTGCGCTGATAGTCGAATTTCTATCTTTTGGACAAAAACGAATGCATAATAGTTATTTATATATCTGGGTCATAAGGTGACAGTTTCTCCAAAAGTGGGATTATTGTATTTGTGCAAAAATAGTTTAAAAATATTGTTGTTACGTTTTTTTGTACACGGAAAGAGTTGAGAGATATAATAATTTAAAAAACGAATCCAAAAAGTGGCAGTTTACAACATGACGTACTAATTACATTATGTCCTACATAGTTTTATAACTAGCGCAAGAAGTAACAGTGTACGGCATTAAAAGTAACCTAATTCTTGATAAAAATGTGCATTAACTTTAATTTAAATTAAAAGTGTGCAAAAATAGTTTAAAAATGGTGTTAAGTTACGTTTTTTGTACACGGAAAGAGTTGGTCTTATATACCCGGCACATATTACGCCATATGAGTTGAGAGATGTAATAATTATTTAAAAAACGAGTCCAAAAAGTGGCAGTTTACAACATGGCGTACTAAATACATTATGTCCTACATAGTTTTATAACTAGCACAAGAAGTAACAGCATACGGCATTAAAAGTAACCTAATTCTTGTTAAAAACTCATATTAACTTTAATTAAAATTAAAAGTTTACTTTCTAACATGTATGTATGTACTGAAAGTAGGAAAAATTAAATTGCTGCCCAAATAGATTGCATTATTCATCGCAGCACTCCATTTAATTTATTTTATTTAGTTTGTTGCTGTTTTTATGTCTTGCGTAAATGGATGTTCAATCAAACTTGTCATTGATGGATAATATACACTTTTCTCGATACAAGCCCACTTTACAAATAACTCTATATATTGTACAGACACAATTATTAAACGCTGAAAACGTTTACATTTTTTTTGGTTCCCTTTTTCATGCTGTTGTTGTTGTTTTCGTCGAGCATGCGGCCAATTAATTATCAAATAGTGTGGTAAATTGTTTGGATAATGTATTAAACATTTTATGGCATCATATTTAGTGATAATAAGCAATCTACACCCTCATTTTTAGCGCGAGCCATAACTCACAATTTAATTACTATCTTCAACGTAATTAAGTAGATTTAATGGAGGCTGCAGCAAACAATAGACGTAAAATTGTAAGCAAATTTTATTATTTTGCTAATTGTATTTTTGTTTTGATTTTTACTGTTTTCCCTCTGTTTTTTTCGCTGCCGATTTTTTACGAGACGCAATAAAAACAACAAACATAAAATTTCAATGACAGATGGCAGGTTTTTATTAAAGTTTAAGCGAGTTTAGCCATTCGGCGCTTATAAATTTTCATTCTTCCACGTTAATAATTATAACGTAATGCATTAGATATTAGATTTTTTTTTGGTGTGTTTCGATCGACTCAGTTTTCATGCTAAATGTGTTTGCTTTTCGTTGCGATAACGAAAACAACAAATATAAAAACGTTGCTGCAGCTCCCCCATATTGTAAACCATTATTAAAATTTAAGCATCATTTATTTATAATAATTATAATCTATCTTTAATGGGCGAGTGCGCGCATTTTTCAGCACTAACAATTTCATTAGCCAACGTCATGCATTATTACATTTTTAATGCTTCCATCATCCGCTTTTTTACCTCATTTTCATGCTAAAACCGTGAGGCAGTAGAATAGCAACAAAGCCAGTAATATCATTGAATGATTTTATTAAAATATAAGCTGCCTATCTATACACCAACGCTTTTTAATAAAATTTAGTTTTATTTCATCATCAAGCATAGTTTATTAAATGATTTCACTAAAAATTATTTTTATTTATTATAACAATCGTAATTAATGATTATTTTTGATTTCTTTCTCTCTTTTTTTTAATGAATTTAAGTGGAATAGAGTACAACAAATTATTGAGAGTATAGGGGGTCGACTTACGTTTCGGGTTTCGGTTTTGGGCAAAACAAGAATGTTAAAAGTGAAATTTAAAACGTTATAATCATCCATCCTTTGCCTGGCAAGTTTTAAATTTTGTTTCTCATTATCCTCCAATATTTGTTTAAGATTAAGCTTGAAGATATGTAATTCAAACTAAATTTAACATTGTAGGTATATAATCTTTCGTTATTTTTGCGCCGCCTCATTGTCTTGAAACTTTTCAATATCGTAATTGTTTTACAAGTTTAACGGGCCGCCGCCGTGTACGTTAAAGCAAAGCAGAGCAAGCAACAATTTTATTAGCGACGTAATGAATTATTTTATGCCGCTAAGTTTACAGCAGCACCAGCAGCAGCAGCACAACTTTTTGCTTTTGAATTTTAATCAAACGCACATGGAATCTAATTAAAATCGGTGCCGACTACCACCCACACGACATGCGACAACAGGCAAGTTGGCGCGCACGCACGCACGCACATTGCAAAGATTTTTGCACACATCCATTTAGAAATATTGGCGATGGCAAATAAAAAAATATTGTTTCGCAATGTTACGTGTTCAAGCTTTTTCATTAAACCGCCATTAATATTAATGATTCAGATTAAGATCGTATCTACCACCTGCGGCTTTTCATGCACTTCTTGTTGCTGCCAGTGTGTTTTTTTTGTTGTGTGTTTTTGGTTTGGCCTGACAAATGCGAACGTTGATGAAATGTGCCATTTTTATTCGTCTAAATTGGGGGATGAAAGGTGAATTAATGGCAACCCAAACAAGTTAAATCTTCTTCGCGTCGTCGTCTTAACGACATGTGAATGTTTGCGTCTTAGCGTTTTGATGATTCTCGTGCCACTGGCGATTTTTTAATCTGCTTTTTTATCCCTTGTGATTGATTTTTGTGCATATTTGGTGGGAAAAGGTATCATGAATTAATGGAAACGTAAACAAGTTAAATCTTCTTCTCGTCGTCGTCGAGCGTTTGATGATGATATTCCATATCTGTCGTGCGTGCGATCGTCCGATACTGCTTTATCCGCACCACCGGCGATTTTTTTAATCTCATTCCCGGAATGCGCTTTCCATCCTTTGTGATTGATTTAATAAATGTTGAGCTTCACGAAATCAGAAAGGAGAGGAATATATAGATAATATTAGATAGATATAAAAAAGCAAAGATATTGTACTTAAAAAAAACGTCGGAGCGACGACGACGACGCTGCAAAGAGGAGAGGCGAGGAGAGGGCGCATTGAATAGAATGAAATTTGCCATGTTCAAAGTGGTAGTTTTTTTCCTCCTCCACCTCCTTTTGCTTGATTCGATGAACGGCAGCTAGCTAGCTAGCTAGTAGCGCGCGCGAGCAACAAGAATGTGGCGCGCCGTGGAATGAACGCGAAAGCGAAAAAATAAAGAGTCGAGAAAAACCGGACCGACGACGTCTCTCGGCGGGCGTCAATGCGCTTGTTTTTCGGCCGCATGATTTATACAAACTTTTCTCATTTAAAAGTCGCCGTCGCGGCTGATTGATTTATTTTGGCGCGGTCTTTGCGGCATTAATTGCAATTAGTACGATCGATCTTTGACGGCGCACTATACCACATACCACACCACACATTTATTTCTATCGCTTGATGGTTTTTACGTATATCACATCTCTTAATTAAATTAAAGTTTACGTAATTATGCTTAATATGTATGCGTAGCACGCAACAATTTCGCTCGCGCAATTTGTGCCGTCGCACATATTAGATATGAATATCGATTAATTGCGGCGGGAGCGCAATAATTAAAATCGTATTGTTTTTCTTCGCAATCAATTTGTTTGCGATATATATCGCTCGGATTTGATGTCCGTACCGGCCAAGCCGCGTTCATATTTGTACATTTTTGAATTCATGGTTTTAGTTTTTTAGCCATTGTATATACAGCACCTATAAATGTTGTTCCCACTTTTGGTAGCACCCCTGGAAGTCCTCAAGCGGTGTCGGTTTTTTGGATGATTTCTAAAATCTTTTGAGATTGAAATTTTTCAGTTTAGGAAAAAGAAAATAGTCACAGGGGCTGAGGTCAGGTGAATATGAGGACTCTTAAGGGATTCATTCCTGTTGTTCCCCAGTCCCTCCAAATCACCCAATTTAAGGGACATGTTGATGACCACACCGATTGAAGACTTCCAGTGATGTTGTCAAAAGTGGGAACGACGTCTCCATTGGTGTCTAACTATTTTGAAAGAGATAACAATGATGTTTGAAAAAAATAAATATGTTGCTAAATAAACGTATTTTGAAAATGTACAAAATTGAGCGCCGTCCGCGTATTCATGCAAAGATTTTTTCGTTTTTTTGAATGATGCTCTTTGTTGCTGTAATTAAAATCGTATTGTTTTTCTCGGCAATCAATTTGTTTACGATAAATCGCTCCGATTCGTTTAATTTGTTCGAGATTTTAATAATTTACCAGCCAGCCAGCCAGCCAGCGCGCTTTTTTCCCTTTTCCCGACAAATAGGTCAGCAGCGTTTCGCTAGTTTTACATTTTAATGATCATCCACTTCGCACTCTCGACAATAAAGCCGGCCGCTTTTGAATTAAACGCCCGGCCATGTCTCATTAATTCTATTCATTCACATACATACATACACCTACATGCGGAATTTTTGCGCGTTTGATTCGCATCGGTTGGAAGTGATCGGCGTTGGCGTCAGCGTCGTGACAATTGAGCGAATTTTTGTTAGGGTATAGAGTGCATTAAGAGCGAAGGCGATAAGTCACCGGCGGCGCTTTGTTGCTCCGCAGCAATACAATTGATCTAACACAATGGTTACCAATCACGCTCCGACCGCGAAACGACATCGACGATACATCACCGCAAAATTGTTCGGCTAATACTTTCGCATCTCTCATCATATATCAGCCGGCCGACAAGGGAGACAATGCGCCGGGACGTCGCACGACCATCCCCTACTTCATTCTCTTCGTCGTCATCGAATGCGAACCGACCCGTGTTTGTGCGGCTAATTTCCGTCGTCTTTGCTTTTTTACTATTATATATATGTGTGTGTGTCGCTCGTACATCCGCCATCGGGGAAAAATGCTCATACGTAAACTTAATAAACCGCCACAAAGGAATGAGTATTCTAATTTCGTCGCAGAAAATCAATAATGTATGTTATTGGTATTTTTACTCTCTCTCTATACATAAATATATGAAAAAAAAAATAAAATTACGTTTTGTTTGTAGTGGAAAAGCGCATTTTTATAATAAAATTTAAATTTCCAACTGTATATCAGTCGCATAAAATTCCTTGCCACTTTAATTAATCATTACTGATCGTGAATTTAAAATGAAGCTGAAAATTATGCATTTTTATTCAAAAATAGTCATACGTATGCGGTTGACTGGCTGAATTTTAATGAATTTAATGAAAATCGATTAATAGTGAGTGAAAATTATGCAAATTTTACACGTTTTAAATCAGAATATAAGATTTTTTAAAAGGCCGGGGTTGGAATTTGATTTATATTTTAATATTTTTGTAAGAAGCAGCAACTTAGAATAGTTGGAAACAAAATATTTTATTAATAATCAATTAGAAACAGTTTTGACGTTCAGTAAATTGTATGGGTATAGTTGATTAAGACTGTTTCTTTGTATTCAATATCGAAAGATTTTGAGCAGAACCCAGAAAATCTTTAATTGAGATGGAAGTATTCGCTTATAATTGCAAGATGGAACGATTTTTATTGGAAACTTAATAAGAATCGATTACAAACGAAAATTGATTTGACGTCCATCACGTTGTTGGACGATGCAATCCAAGAATATTTTATTATCAAAGTTCTTTGATTGATTTGTTCAAAATAAGACAGCAATTGAACAATTTTTTAATAGTGTAGTGAAAATTGTACAAATTGGATGTGCATCGTTTTAAGAATGCTTAAAAACATCATTATTTTTCTTAATTTATAGAAATCGATTAATAATATACAAATTTAACGTCTACCACTCCATCTAGAGTCTATAAAAAAATTAAATGAAGATTCGCCTTTAATTGCTGTGAAAAACAATTAGAAGTATTCCACGTTTTATTTACAAATCAAGCAAAGTGATAAAATCGCTCACAGATTTGATTTGTTGGCGGGTGCGCGTTCGTCATTTGTTTACGCAAAATGTGCTTGATTAAATAATCTGCGTTTGTTATTTGCGTAGGGCTTGGAAATCGAATTTGAAAAATATCAATTTTCATTCGAATGGCTACATATACCTATATGTAGGGCATTTCTATAAATAATTTTATAACTCGGCGCGCATTTATTGGCCGTGACTACTCGCCCAAATCTGGACCTACATTTATATATATTATATAAAAAGCGGCAAATCTAATTTTTCCATTCTCGTCCCCGACGTTTTTATCAAATTGTTATACTATGCCCTTCCAACTAGAATGTTTTTGATTAAAATTATTTCGGTCGGGAGCGTGAGATTTATATTTATAGAAAGTTACAAATATTATTCGGAAAAGCAGATTAGAATTTAGCGAAATTGTTCCGTCGAGGGCACGTTGTTACACCCTTACACAAATAAAATTTATAATATGCTAATTTGAATAGGTTATTATTATAAAACACATTCAGCTGAATAAAGTTTAAATTACCCCTTTATTTTTGTGATTCTTGTTAAACTGTAGGTTACGAGTTTAACAACCTCTTAAACTTCTTAAACTCTCGACGCTTTTTTTTCAAACCCCCATCCCGCTATTACGATTTATACATATACATATATAGGTATACATAATGAAAATTACAGAATTTGTATAATTAATATAAATAATTCATACGCAACAATGGATTTGAATGTAAATAATTGATGAAAATTGTGTAGGCGGTTTGTAAAATATTTAAAGCCTCGCAAAGTTCATGTTGATTAAATAAAAACAAATATTATATAAAACATTGTTTAACTTTCGCGTACATAATTCGTATACCACCTATCTCGACCTGAAAATTTATTCATTATGCATATGCGGTGGCGGTGGCGGTATTGCAGCCGTATGTCCGATTTTTAACGTAATTTCATTTGCTTGAATGATGGAGGGAACATCCAGACATTCTCGCCGGGAATTCCTCCGAGGGGCGACTGACTGGCTGCACGAAAACTTTTCCCGTCCATACATCTATATATTCCATGCAACAATTTAATTCGTATTTAAATGATTGCGTTTTTATGCATTATGTCGCCGCGAGTATACCAAGGAAAGCAAGAAAAAAGTCATCGCTTTGATCTTGCGCTGTTGGGGCCGCCTTCATTTGCATTTCTTTTATCAAGCCTTGCAACTTGCGTATCGTTTTTTTTTCTCCTCTTCCGCGCTGCATGGCTTGTATTAAAAATTACAAAAGATCCCCTTTTACAAAGCGCGCATACTTTTTTTAATACATACTTTCACCTAGATTTTAAAATTCACAATTTCGATACGTATTCAAATTAGCACCACTCATCATCGATCGCATAAATTTTTGGAAAACAAACATTGCCATCAGCTTCGATGGTGTATTAATGAAATAAATGTTTTGTTAGAGATGTGGTAGGTGGTAGAACTGTCGCTACAATTGATGCTTTTTTGCGATTTTCTTCTTTGATTTTGGCATTTTCCATCAAAACATTTAAGGATGTTCATCAAAATTTTTAGAATAACCAAAAATTCAAATAAAAGCGAAAAAATTTCCTTGCAAACAAACATCCATCAAATATTTTAGATTTAAGAGTCGTGGGAATCACATCTTTCACCTATTTTAAAATTCCCAATTTCGATACCTACGTAAATTCAAATTAGCAGCTTGAAGCTTCACCCACCATCGACCGAATAAACTATCGAACGCAAACATTGCCATCATCATCATTATCATCGATGGTGTATTATTAATAAAATAAATGTTGTGTTAAAGATGCGGCGGTGTGGTATACTTACGTTTTGGTGTAGCAGCCGCAATTTGCATATCTATTAATAATTCCGCGCAAC
>JARJDW010022325.1:0-10608 GCA_030264715.1 Adinopsis sp. GC000173 | reverse complement strand
AGTTTTCGCTATTTAAAGATTTATTATAACTGGAACTAAATCAAGTTTACTTTACTAATGACTCTTTGCAAAACAGTTTGACTGCGGTTGAATTTATGACGTAACTTTAGTAAAGTCAAAATGTATCTATCTTAAATTGAATCAAAATTATACTTAATTATTATAGTTTTAAAATGGCAATTAATCAAATTATTCATAGTTATCAATTCTGTTTGTTTGTAACGTTTTTTTTTTAGAGAAATTATCATTTAATTATTATTAATTTTTAATAAACCTCTAATAAAGTTTCTCTAATTATTTAATTTTTCATAAATACACGTTATGTAATTCCGGAATTAAAATAATTAGTTTAAAATGCAGTTACACCAAATCTTTAGGCACCTCAAAGAGAAAGTACTCATTATGAAGCAAGCATTTTTTGCAAATTGTCACTTTTGGGCAAATCCTTTACTAATTTATGCTTAAAATAACTGCACATTATAATTGTAGCCTTAAACAAAAGTGGCCAAATAAGAAAAAAATTAATTGAATCAATGTAATTTTTAACAAACAAGCTTGAAGCAGTTTAAAAAAATATTTCTTTTTGGCATGAACGTTTCATAATCAAATGTTTAAAACAATCAAAAATTTAATGTGTTATTTTTTTTTTAGAATACAGATTTATTATGTAATAGCGAGACAGAATATGATCATCACCGGTAGATAATAATCGTGCTATTGTTTTCCGAAAACGTGTTCGCTATAGTTTTTTGCACATTGTTTTAAATTACTCAAAATGTCATAATGTTAAGTATACATATATAGGTAATGTGCTTCACACATTGAATAGTTTATTGATGTAACTAATCAAAAAACGTCACTCTATTGAAACTAACAGGTTTAAAATCAATGTTGATTATAACCAACATCCTGTATTATGTCAAAACAGCTTATACCTCGTATCAATTAAATAGCTAATATTGCTTTGAAGGGTGGCTTCATAATCAGTAATTGTAATAAGCGTTAATCAATCATTTATTTGAAACTAATAGCGATTGATAGAATATGCAACAAAAATGTTTAATAAATGTTATTTACTGCTATTTAACAAAAATAATGTTTTAAACATTGAAGGAAATGTAAAATTGTTAATATTATTATAATGCTTATATTAACTCAGAGCGTTTTTATGTTTGTTTGCTTGGAATTTTAAAATCGATATTAAAGTTGCTTATTCTTATCCACCCAATCGTTCTCAAACTTTGTATAGAAGCTTAAAATCGATGAAAATGCAATATTTTAAAACATTTCAATTAATTATCACGTTTTTTATGTGGTAACTGTCACATTGTTTAGAGCCACTGTCACTGACAACAGTGCCTATCCGTTTTATCCAGCTCCTGGGATTAGGATCCCTGGGTCTGAACTATATACAACAGCTGGGATTCCCAACCTCTGACATTTACTTTTTTGATAATATTTACCATTTATTTAATGCGTTTAATCACTAAATGCAAGTAAAAAGTATGCTACTATCCTTTTGTTTAATTTTTTTGCATTATACTTGTTATAATTAGTTTACTTAACTAATCAATATAGATTTTAGCACAAAAGATAGATCATAATATAAGTTAAACATCACAAGAACCCTCTAAAGATTGAGATTAGAAAGTTTGGACATATGCGTATATGTTTCTGTCAGAAACTAAGTTTGTTCGTTCACCGGATTTTCATCAGATCAATCATTGGGAACTAAGAAATAAAGAAAAAATAAAAAAAACCTTAATATTTTCATCGCGTAAACCTTCTTGTTATTATTTTTTACTGCCCTAATTTCGTATATTTGATACCTACATCAAATTAATCTTATATTTAGGTATTGTAACTTATATTTCCCTTATATTGTATAAAGTTCAGGTTACAGTAGTCTATTTTGATTAATCAAATATAAAAATTTGTAATGATTCACAAAATATAGACATAATTAAAATTAGTTTTTGTGTATTTCGATTTTTAGTAAGTTAAATTACAATAGAAATAGAAAAATAATTTTCACTATTTTTAATATTATTTTAATTTATTACTGAATGAAGACAGAAGACGCTAATACATCACCTTGTATTGTTTAAACAATATTTGTAATTTCACAAATTGTGCTTTTACCTACAAGAAAATATTTTCTTAATAAATTACAAATTAATTATCTGTTATTTGAAGTATGTTAACATTGTCTTATTAGTAGCCTTGTCAAAATAATATCATAATGCACACTTAATTATAAATTTCTGCTTATTTCAAGGTTGGGACGTTTTAAGCTTATTAATTTTAATTCTATTGACAACAATTATATTCACTAATTGTTTATAATAATCCAATTTCCAAATTGGAATCAACTAACAGATTTAGGTGAGTATTTATGTAATGTAGGATAATTATCTTATTTAATAAACAATCACGTTTGTAACAAATAAAATTCCACAATCCTTTTTCATCTTAAATAAAATAAAAATGATAAGGTCAATTAAGTGATTGAAAGCTTTTGCATTGCAATATCCTTAAACGTTTGATTCAAATTACTTAATTAAATAATTGATTTCAACATCAATAAATTGCTTATAATTAAGGTATTTAAATTTATGCTAATAGAAACATAATTAGAAGGAAAAATAAACAAATTTTGAAAATATTTTATAATTAGGTGCGAATAAACAAGTTGACGTGTACTTATTTGGCAATAAAATAAGACGCTATCATAAAATTATATTGAAAAACAAACAAGCCAAAAATTATTCATTAAAAAGCTAATTATAAAAATGGATTTGCTTCAATTAGATCATTAAGTAAAGCAACATTTAATACTAGAATCAACATCTGCAAGGAGGTATTTCGTTGCTACATTTTAAACTAGTACAAAAATGATTAATAAATTCCGTTAGATATTTGCGATTAGAGAAAAAATTTGACTTGAAGCGATATCTGTTTCTAAATACAAATATTATTTTAAAATTACAACGATAAGAATGCTTATTTTGATTTAATGAGAACTTGAAGCAAATGATTTATAAATCGAAAGAACAAAAAAAGCAAACCGAGTAAAATTGCGATTGAATAATCTCCTTTGCNTTTACTTTAATTCATCAAAGCAAATATTTGTATATATAATTCAACTTCCGCCGTTGTGACTATCTGGAGCTTGGCTTATGCTTATTTTGAATGAATCGCCTTTATTAAATGCTATTTAGTTTAATTGTAATGCACTATAAAAGCTTATCGTCATTGCAGCAGAAAAGTTATGCATTTATAACAATTTAATTAATATATTAAGAAATACTTTTTACTGATTAAAGCATGCATTATTATGTATCTATGAACCTTTGCATTAATTAGAAAATTGTTTAAATATTTTACCAATTAATCATTTTTGTTATATAGATAGTAGAGAAATCTATTTTACACGCATTTTTTATATAATTTTTGATTTAGTGCAAAATTTTATGTCACTTTCAAAACATCACATGCATGATTAATTTCTCGAAACGTTTATGCGCATATTGCCATTTTTATTTTCAATAGAAAATATGTTGTAGACGTATGATTTCTAAAAATTTTAAATATTTCAATCATTTTGCGCTGTTATGTAGTTCAGTTGAATTTACAATCAGTGTTGAATGTCGGAATAAAAACTGGGACAATTAAATGCATCCCACCATTTATGAAAAATTTATAAATTTTTGTTGTTTTGCCAGATTATTACTGAGTAATACCTGGAATTTATCTAAATAAATATTAAATCTTTTCTCTGTATTAAGTTGTTAAAATATTTGTTTTATTAAGATCAAGATGTAGTTTCGATGCTGAGCACTTTAATCTAATCACAGAATATTCGACTATTCGATACCATGAATCTTGTTAATAGTGTACGATGAGGGAAAATCTCTGTGATATGCTAGACCAAAGTGTTCAGCATCCGCAACCATTTTACACAGTACTTTCAACTAATACTGACTAAAAGAAACCGAAACTAATCTTGTTTTTAATAAAACAAAAATTTTAACAATTCAATACAAAGAAAAAGCAATAATATTTTGTTTAAAAAATTATATGTTTTGTTTATGCAGTTTTGCGTTTAAAATGTTTGTGTCTCATAGTTAATAAAACCAATTTATTTGTTTTTGAGTAAAACTTCGGAAACGACATAAATATTTTGATTTTTAGCAGATATTACATAATTTACTTAATGGTTTCAATTTAATTATATTAAGAAACTTGTCGCAAATGTTTAGGGCAATAATATCGTGCGCCAGGCGGTGGTCATAACGAAATAAAGAAATTAATGTTTCCAAGACGGTTGTTTGCTTTTTTTTATCTAAATGAAAGATCTTGCCAAAAAATATGAAATTGAGGTAAAAATACTACACTACAATGCAACACTTAAAAAACAAACGCAAAAAGTAATTAGTAGATGGTTTCTAAGATAGCAAAATAAAAATACAATTACAACATTTTTGTAATCAAGTTGTAGGCAATATAATTAAAAAGTCTGCACAAAATGAAAAATGAAGTAAGAAAAAATATCATAGTAAAAATGAAAATGTTAAGGAAATTCGAGATGCGGATATCATTAAAATGCAATTTAAAAAACTATTTAAGTAAGATTTTCTTAAAAAAAATAATGAAAATCAAATGCTGTGTAATTTTGCAATATTAATTAAACATAAATTAGAATTATTTTTTCTACTTTATTACTATAAGATGAAAATGCAAATGCATAATAGTGTTTTTATATTATACATTGTCACAGGCGTTGCATTAAATTTCGTTTGGGAAACGAAATTTTGGATGTAGAGATATTCGAAATCTTGCAAAAAATCTTCTGGGACCGTGTATTATCAGAAAGCAATGCTTACAAGTGGCGGAATCAGTTAAAAGAAAGTTGACAAGGCTGTGAAGACAAAAAACGCTTCGAACGAGCATCAACACTTGCCAACGTCAAGAAAACCAAAGAAATTGTGCTTGATTTTTTAAATATGTCTGCTCGGGACTTGTTGGTATGTCGAAAGAGTACCAATATCCTTTTGGAAGATATTTTGGGCCTAAAATATGGAAATTATTGACAAATGCCATAACGTTGACAATGCACCTCTCACAATGTACTCATTCTTAGTGACTTTATCACCAAAAATTCTGTGCATATTGATCCATAACTACCGAATTCGTCTTATTTAGTACCGTATCACATATGTCTATACTACAATAGAATCTTAAAAGACGACTGTGAAAAAACTATTTTGGGACGATAGAAGAGATGAAACCTTAAGCCTTTGCCGTTTTTCGTAAGTGTTAGTCTTAAATTTAATATAAAAAAACTTGTATTTTTACCTAAAAACCAATATATTCAAATTGTATGCATTTTTATAACCTTACTATTTGTTTCAAATGTTACACCTCGTGATCAATCCACACCGAAAATGACTTAGTATATAATTTATTAAACTATAGCATATCTAATAACAAAAGGCGCTGGTTCAAAAAGCTGTTAAAATAGTACATCAATGTACAGTTAATAAACTCGAAAAAAGAATCCGTTTTAATTATTCATTATACATTATATATTATAAATCCTGACCTGGGCCAACCAGTAAAAATTGAGATTACATATTTTTAAATGGCAGCCGCGCGCACTTTCTAAACCCACACGTGCATGCAGACAAAAAAACACGACGTTTGATCGAATCGTTCGATATCCCATATGAAAGGTTATAATTAAAAATAAAGCGCGCACCACAAACCAGCCTTTTCTTCATTTCAAAATACACGGCCGTATTCAATTGTCACATTGGTATTTCAACGCGCGTTGCGTAATCAATGCGTTTGGAGTGAGTTTTTTTTATTATTATTTCATTTTCAACAATTTGATTGTTTCGTTCTTGTTGCGTCGACAACTCGTTGTTGTTAATAAAGCTTAAAAATTAACGTTCCGTTGAATATTGAATAAGGAAATGGGAAGTGCTGTGTCTGTCAAGTTAATTTGATGACGGGCGCATTATGTATGGAAAATGTGACAAGGCCTTATTTTCTTTTAAAACGATAATTGTTCTATTAATGAAAAAAGTTTAAAAATATTTATTTATTCTAGGAAAACTGTGCTAATTGGCTTGTTAAAATATTCTCGAGCACAGACAATATGCCATTAATATTTTATTACGTTGCACATGTAAAATAATTAATTTAATAATCATATTTTTAATAAATTTATATGTAAATTATAATTTATAACCTCGTTCAATTAATGAATTATTTGTATTGATTGAAATTTATTGAACCTTTTACTAGCATTCATCTATAAATAATTTCAAGCTTACTATATTTGTAGAAAAATATCTACATATTTATTTATTCCATGTCAGTATAAAATCTAAAATTATTGATTTTGTCCAGCTTATTTATAATCTATTGATTTTGCTATTAAACTATTTATTTGAATGTGGTATTTATAGATCTAAAGTTCTAACGACAATAATTACACGATAGGAAAAAATTGAAAACAAACATTTACTTTTAACAATTTTTTACATAATCGACTAAAGGAAATCCTTTGATCATATTAAGAAAGCAATGTTTAATTTACAGCGCTTGCAGCACTTTGTGGACGTATTAATTACGCCAGTTTATGCTTATAAAAATCAACTAAAAATAGTTTTATTTGCAATCTAGGAGATTTCTTTCAGTACCTTTTTATAGAACCTTTATTCTTGTGTAATCTGATACAATGCATTTAAAATTAAATTACGATGCATAGAGGGTGTTCTTGGGAGAAATTGTTAATAAATTTAGAAATTGAATTAAAGATTATTTAGAGAAAAAAATGTTTGTGAAGCAATGCTATTTTTACACTCCACATTTAACATTGTGATAAAACTGTGTTAATTAAAGAGAATTGCTTTGAAGTGTATTTGCGATTATACTTCATCTCTTCTATCGTCCCAAAACAGTTCTACAATGGTCTTTTAAGATTCTAGGATAGTCATAAGTGATACGGTACTAAATAAGACGAATTCGGTAGTGGATCGATATAAACATGATGTTTGCTGAGAAAGTCACTAAGAATAAGTACATTTTGAGATGTGCATTGTCAACGTTATGGCATTAATCAATAATCTCTAGGTTTTAGGCTCAAAATATCTTCCAAAATGATATTGGCACTTTTTCGAGTTCCAACAAGTCCCGAACAAACATATTTAGAAAGCCAAGCACAATTTCTTTGGATTTTTTGACGTCGGCAGGGTTGATGCTCGTTCGAAGCGTTTTTCATCTTTAAAGCCTTTTCGACTTTCTTTTAACTGAGTCCACTACCTATAAGCATTACTTTCTAACAAAACATGGTTTCAGAAGATTTTTTGCAAAATTCCGCACATTTCTACATCCAAAATTTCATTCATTAACAAAATTTAATGCAACTTTTTTGCTCAAAACTGTAATAATCGCCGCATGTGCTATTAGCGACGTATAACATTAGACGTAAAACAAAAACTAATGAATGTTTTGATGTGAAAATTGATACAGATGTTTATTGCAATGCTAACAAGTTATAAAAAAAATATAATTGATGTACGGCTTACCTGAGCTAATTAAATTGAAAGTTGGTCTTAATTTTTGGACGCAGTAATATACATGTATATAACCTATTACTATATTTTAATAAATAACAAGTAGCAAAAATTTGACAATTTATATAATCAAATTCATTTAAAAAAATAGTCCAACAGATAAATTAAAAATAGGCATTGACTGAGATAAATTTAATGATAAATAATTTTTAGCCATGTAATCAGCTATTTTTTGAAAGGTGTGCCCCCGGCATGCTGTTTGCGAACAAAACATTCGAACAAATTACAACTGACGTTTGTTGTTAAAAATTTAATCTAATTCAGTGTTATGTAAATGATATAAGCATGATTAAATAAATTGTACCGTAATTAAAATTTTCTAATGACATATTAATATCATAAATACAGACAAGAAATCCTGGTATGTATTTTGAATGTTCTATTTTTTTGTACAATAATACTTGTCAATTAACATAAACAATCTTTTAATTACATCTAAATTAATGATTGCTAGGACTCACAATACTTTTTAAAATGTATTCATTTTGTTTATTGGTAAATAGTGCAATAAGTTTAGCTACAAATTAACTAAACTAATAATATCTATTGATGTTTATCGCATAAACCTAAATATAATAGTATATTAAATAATTTCTAATGACATATTAATATCATAAATCCTGGTGTATTTTGAATGCTCTATTTTTTGTATACAATAATATTTTCCAATTAACAAAAATATTTTCTTTTAATTACATCTAAATTAAGATTTACAATTCTTTTTCAAATGTATACATTTTGTTTATTAACAAATAGTGCAATAAGTTTAGAGCTATGAATTAACTAAACTAATAATATATATTGATGTTTATCGCATAAACCTAAATATAATATTATATTTAATAATTTCTAAACCGCATAAATCCAATTAGCATACAATTTTAGAAAAATACGAGTTGTTAGTAGCAGGTATGTATCATGACATGTAATTAAATAAAATTATTGACCGTATTAAATTTTTTTTGCAAGTTTGCCTTAAATGACTTCAAAGTCATTGCATTTAATCCTCACTACTTTGTTGATATCTATGGTAGAATAAAAATATATCTTTACACTTTCTTGATGGGTGATGAAATCGGACATAAATTAGTAACCATAACATAATTATATTCACAAATATTTTGAGTTAATATTCAACTCGATTAATTTTGTATTCAAGTAGCATTTATACGAATTAATGTACGCTCTTATAAGCCATCAGTGTCACTAAAATTAAATGGTGGTATGATGATAGAAGGCCAAATGTCTTTTTATAGAAACTTGCATTTTATAATATTGCGGCTTTTTGCAAATCGGTATATAGAGAAAAAAAATCTCCACATCGTTCCATTTACTTACATTTTAGAAGGCAAACTCTCATTACCTTTTTGATTCATATTTTTATAGATGTAAAATTTTTGTTACGGCATATGAATACCAAAAAAATGTGTGTCAAACAAACTGTATTTTTATAATTGGCCAGAGTGACGTTTTTCCCATAATTAGAATAAAAATGATTCGTTTTTCTCACTAAATAACAAAACTTTTATATGCTAAATTTTGTGTTTAATAATTAATTAATATGTAAATAATTTCTGCGAATGGATTTTGAATGTTTAAGGATATATGATTAATTTTAACGCTAATTAATACTTTGTATCTAGCCATAAACTAAACTTTATTATTTATTTAAATTAATTTGGAAGATAATTAACTCTACGAAACAAAGTTTCTTCCTTTTGAACTAAATCAAGCCAATTCTACGTTCTTTACTTTTTTTATGTCTATTATCAAGTTTTCATTTTACATTTCACTTGGAAACAAATTTCATTCAAAAACCACAAAATGCATATTATGAAATTTATCGACCATGTACTGTAATGACTTGTCGCGCAATAATTAATGTTTTAATGTTATAAGAATAAGCAGTCATAAGCATGTCGTACTATACATATATTTCTTATTTAAACGTATACATGGATAAATGCGGAAATCAACTTTGCGATGGAAGTTCTTTCAATTTTCTTCGACTTTTAGTATTTTGAATCAAAACATGTAATGTCTTTCATCAAAATAGTAAAAACAATGAGAAAATCAAAGATTTTCTTTATATTTTGATCGCCAATGATCAAATTCAATAAAAAATTGGTGTAAAGGGCCAAAAATAGATGGAAAATCGGAAGAAAGTCATAAAAATGTCACTTAGAAGTCTTTTTAAATTTCAATGCTTATGAAATAGACCCTAAAAAAATTAATTGGTATCAAAAAATTTATTACAAAGAAATTAACATTTATCTTCCTATGTATAGGCGTATATACAGTTGATGAAATATCTATACGAAACGAAATAAGTACAAAAGCAAAAAATATACTTATGTAAATAGTAGATAAATACATGTATAGAAAATTTATCGAGCATAACGTATTATCACTCAAAGGAAATGAAAAACTAGAATAGAGTTTCTTCGATATACATACATACATAATAAACTTCATGTTCAAGCTTAACATTATGTGTCAAAAGGAAAATTGTAGAACGCATTTCAAATATAGCTATAATATAATAAATGTTGTCAATCACTTATCAAGTTTCAAAAAACTATCGGAGCAGACATGTTAAATTATTTGTAACAATTAAATAATGTGTCAATAAAAACTTCAATCAATCAAGTATCGCCACAAAATGGCAATAATTTATTTAAATTTGTAGTATTTTAATACTATAGTAGATGAAAATTGTTAGAGCGAGTAAAGCTTTAGATAAAAATTCCGTAAAAAACAAACTTGGATACTAAACTTTAACCTACGTTAAAAAGAAAAGCAGAAAAATCTCCAAATACCTAAAAGTTTCTCCAATAGTTTGAATCGTAATTTTCTTCGCCGAGAATCATATGAATTTCACACTTTGTAGGAGTATTTCCCAAAAATATTCTATGTTGGTTATATATTACGTACTACGCTCCTCATTTATTGTTGTATAAGT
>JARJDW010022323.1:0-22011 GCA_030264715.1 Adinopsis sp. GC000173 | reverse complement strand
TGTTTTGAACAAATCAAAGTGTATTATTTATAGTATATAGTATATATTGACATTTGACAGAAATTCAAATTTTCGCGCGCTTTTCCCCCCTTACCCCAGCCCCTCAATGGGTACGCCAGCAAACTAGTTTGTAGGGACTTCGTTACTCTATGGTAGGGACCTCAAAAAATACACAGCAGAGGGCTCTCTTATACTCTTTGGGTACAACCTATCAATATTTTTTTAAAGAATGAATGTTCAAAAAATATCGCAAAAAGATATTCAGAAAAAATTTGGTTATCTTATCGTAAAAAAATATATTTTAGATTGACAGGTTATACCTCAGTAGTTAAAATGACATATTTCTGAATGCCTAATTGTCAAACTGACAGTAAACAGTCAAATATAAAAAGATGGGTTAGTTTCCAATTAGGCATTCCAGAGTACTGTCGAACAGCTACTGAGGTACAACCTGTCAATATTTTTTTAAAGAAAGAATAGCTCCCAAGCAAATCTAATATTTATTAAAGTTAGAATAATGTTCAAAAAATATCGCAAAAATGTATTTAGGAAAAATTAAGGTCATCTTGTCGTAAAAAAATTATATTTTAGATTAACAGGTTGTACCTCAGTAGTTAAAATGACATATTTTGGAATGCCTAATTTGGTTTGACAATTATTCGCCAATTCTGTTAGCAACGGGCTATACACTAGTAATTTAATAAAAGTAAAAACTAAAATTATAGAAGTACTTATCGCTATTCAAACCAGGAAAATGTTGTAAACTTATCTAAAAATATTCATACATGTTTTATTTTACATTCAAGTTGTTTAAGAAAAAAAAGTAAGCGCAAAATAGAGCAAACTGGGAACAATTACGAATTTTGTGAAGGAGTTTGAAGTCATTTTTCTAACATGCGACATTTCTCTAAAATTTGTTTTTGCTTCTTATCCAAGCTGCACAAAAAACCTCAATGAAACAAAGTGCCAGAATTTTTATTCCCGATATGAACGTTCGTTACATAATGGATAGCTTATAAAATTTGACGGGTGCAAGCAACACTTTTCAAATTAAAATATCTCTCATTTTCTAAATTCATAACATTTTTACTCGTTTGTTTGTTTGTTTTACTTTACTAATAATAGTTTGCTAGAAAAATAAATTATTTGTTCTATATAGCTTACCAATTGAAGTGGAATAAATCTGCAAACACCTTTAGCTGCTCGCACAATCGGCTCATAGCAATCAAAAAACGGTTCGATTATAATCACCTCATCGCCTTCATCAACATGACCCATAATTGTTGCAAATAAAGCTTCATATGCACCGCTCGTTATCAAAATTTCATTTAATGGATCGATTTCGCGTTTAAGCGGTGGCGAATATAACTTTGAAAGTACATTAACCAAACGCGGATGACCCTATAAATAAGTAATAAGAAAAAGTAAGGAGCAATTACACAAAGGGGTTTGAGGATTTAAATAAGAAAAAATACAAATATTTGAGTTCTAAGAAATATTTACCTTTCGAATTTTTTGGGCTACTTATGATATTTTATAGATAATTGTTATTATATAATTTTAGATATCTAATTATTTTTCTTTGCGGTTCCATTTTCTTGATAAGATAAATAAGATGATTATTTATTTTTGAATTGCAATTTTCATAGAGTAGTTTAAAGCAATTTAAATTATTCTTATAACCCTAGGGGCAATTGAACGTTCTTACCCTTTCATTACAGAAAATAGTATTCTATATGTTGCCTTGCTTAGACTTGTGGATTTTACTTTATTATAATAGCGCTATGTTTATCCTAAAACATGTGTAATATGAATCGATTATTACATTTGAGGAATTTGCTACAGAAGAGTTTTATTTAGAAAATTATATAACAATTTGACGAACATCTTCATGTTACACTTGTGAGAATACACATTTTACTTTAACCTTGTGCAAATTTGTTAATTTATATGGATAAAATGGTGAATGAATAAATTCGGACACATAACAGCGCTGCTGTACCAGGCTTTTATTTGATGAAAGGCAGTAAAATACTATAAGCCAAGGAATACAATACTCCTATGCACTTAAATTTCCTTTCTATAATAAAAGAATAATATAATAGTTTTTTTTAGTTTTAAAGATTCAAAGTGGTAACACATTTAATCTAATTCTATGTTTTATGGTCTTAAAAGTATTATGTCACAGTTACATACGAATGCTCTGGTATACTGATGCAACAATGGATCCGTGCTATTGGCTACCGTTGCTAGGTTTTCAATTATATGCGGTGGTGGAGCTGCATAGTTTGGAAATCCTTGTCCTAAGTTTACTGGGTTATGCTCTTGGGCCAACTGAATATATTCTACCCTAAAATCATTATTAACTATTGTTAAACAGTACAAACAAACTGATATAAGAAACATTTACCAAACGCTTGGTCCCATTCCAGCGTACTGAGCAGGCAGCTTAAATTTTTCGTTCGCTGCATCATCGTATTTACTAAAGAGTCTTCTATTGAGCCCACTATATTAAAGAATTTTTTGCTTTTATAAAATGTAAGTGAAAGTTATATATGATTCATTATGAAAAAAATATCTTTAATCTTGCAACCAAATTGATAATAATCTACATATTTGCAAACAGATTTAAATGCCAAAAGTAATTTTCTACAAGCGTTATGAAACCAATACGTATGCCCACTTGGCCTATACATCTGTCCTTTTAGCGATATAGATATATATTTACCGATAACACATACTTTACCCTACCTGGGCAAATAGAATAAAAAAAATTACAACTTTTTTTATAGCAATTTGAATAATATTAATTTTAATGTGAAAGTAAATGATTTTTTCAGCAATTTTAAAAAACAAGATTAAGAAACAAATCTGAAAAATTAATAAGTAGTAGTATAGTCCTATTGTACGCATTTAATTAAGTTTAATCACATCTAAATTACCAATAAAAAAGCAGTGTTTCAAAAATTGAAAAGTTATGATTACAGCTGAAAAATCTAATTTCATTCGTCTCTTTTGAGACATAAAAGCACTGTACGTACCAGAATTGCTTGAGAAGTTTTGCAGTTAAACGCATCACAAAACGAATTAAAAATAATTAAAATTAAAAATAAATAAAGAATAGGTAAATTAGTAAAATGACAGAATTTTACCGCGTAAATAAACTGACGTGATCAATGGAAAAATTGCACAATTAAAATTGCGCTATATGCAACTAAAGCAGCATATTCGTTTTGAAACATGCTGGGTAAAATAGTAACGTATTTATTAAAGCGCAAAAGCAGTTATAATTAATTTTGTTGTTGCTCAACTACAATAAAGAAGATATTATAAAGAAATATTAAATCATACCCTTAGTTTTCTATATTGCTTATTTCTATTAGTACAGAGTGTGCACTGGACAGAGTCAAGCAATATTTATTGACAACTTTTATCCTATGATTGTCAGTTTAATAATTAAAACATACATTAAAATCAAACATATTCATTAAATATGCATAGTAGAGTATGTTAGACAGATGGACACTATTTTAATACTACGTGTATATATGCATGTGCGGTCGCTTTATTTTCGTTGATTAGGTTGTAAATGTAAATTTCGAATATCCTCATTAACATTATCACAGCCAATTAACATCACATTATTGCTGATTCATTTACGCAACAAAACCCATCAAATAAAAATGTAGATTATAGAATATGAATTGATTATTCATAACACCTGGTTTATCACTAAGAAGAGGAGGAGAGTTTTTATAAAACTGTATGCTTTCTTTCTTTGCTCAGAAATTGGGAAAAACTAGAAAGAGCACATTTGCTTAACATAACTTAAAAAACACATATTTGAAAACCGCTTTATAACACTTATTTAGAAAAAAGACATTTGCAAAATTAACTGCCGCATTATACCTATTACGTCCTATGTTATCATGGTTCTTAACAGTGTCCTCTATCCAAAATAGTTAGACATTTACGTGTCCTTTACCTACCCTAGAAGTTTATATCGGTTACTCTGGGACACTCTATATTTATTTATTATTCTCGACAAAAAAATTATAACTATTTGACATGCAACACCGATCATAACATGGCGAGTCATCAGCGGCCACCTCCGCTTCCGACTGAAAGAGGATGCCGTTATTGGTGCCTACATTTGTTGTCCATAGCAGAACGGAATGCCGCTATAATTCGCCGTAAGTAAAATAATTCAAAAAATGTCATTTTGATTGATACAAATCTATAATTTCTTTATTCCTCAGGGTATCGGAACGAAATTAAAAATTTGGAGGTAAAGATGCGTTGTATGGAAATGCGATTGCAGCGCCTGGAGGCGCGAAACCAAAGATAGGTGAGCGAATGACATTCCAAATGCTTTTTTAATTTAATAATCATATTTTGGATTTCTCTATTTCTAGCCATCACAACACCTTCCTCTCTGCAAAAATTTATTGTATGGATTTTTATATTTTTTAATAATCTTTGTAATGATTTACTATATTTGTGTGTTTTAAAATTTGAGTAGTAGAAACGTCAAACTATTTTTCATAATATATATTTCTATTTATCAATCGATTTTAATGCCGCTTTCACTCACAATACCTCAATAAATCCTGCCCTAAGCTTTTTTTAGCAATACGAATTTAAATTCAAAGATTTCAACTCTGATGACTAAAAACGCAAAATCTAAAGTTGGAATCACTTCATTCTAATCAAATATCGTTTGGATGTATCGCGAAATAACTTGGAAAAGTATTGTGGCACCAAAATCGTTAATAAATAGTTATATATAAAATAAAAATGTTATATTTAATCTCTGCATTGCATTATTATATTGCCAGCCGTATGATAGAAATCAAAGTAGTAATTGCTAGACCCTATATGTTACATATGTGCATTCAATACGTCGGTTCCTGTTATTTAAAAAAAAACGTTGTTTAAACCCGGCATGTCTAATCCAAATGCTTGAATGTGTTCATCATTGTATACTGTTAGTCATCATCATCAAACCCAAGTTGGATGTAAAATTAGTGTATAAAGTCACACTAAAATATATTTTTTATCAATAACTAGAGATATTAATACAAAAGTTCAATAATGAGTTAAAAAGTGACCAGATTTTATAATCCCAAAAGAAGTAAGTACATTTTTATTTTATAGGTTTATATTTTTCATTGAATTAACTGAAAAGTTAATAACTTCATTAAGTGCGTACTGAAGTTGAATCCTAACATTTTCGGCTAGACGCGTTCGCATCCTTTCAAAGTCCATTCCAATCGAAGGGTAGCCCGTTTACTATCATATGTATATTTTTTAGGAACAATTTTTGATTTTTTGAATGCAATATCGTAAAAACCAACTGCGGAGCTAAAGTTGGCTCTAAACATGCAAGCTTTTAATTCTACTCCAAGAAATAAAACATGTACCTGTTTTCCATGACTTCTGTGCTAAGTTTTTGAATAAAAAATCATTTGTAAAATGTACAAGCTGTACATATTATAAGAAAGGCAGTACAAATGCAGTGCATAAAAATTGGACAGTACAGATCATCCCAAAGAAGTACTGTACTGCAAAAAGTAATATGTCTGCTCACCTCAGAATTATCAAACTCAAAATGTTTATAGTAATTTTATATGTATTATACTTAAAATACAAAAAGTAAGTAGCATTACGCCCACAGCTTGTTTACATTCTAAATATTTTTGAATTAATTTGCCGTACAGGTTCCATTAATGCAACGCGATCCTTGTTCGCACACAATTCGGTAATAGCACGGATTACCAATAGCTAAAATAATACGTATAATAATACATAAAATATATATCTTACATTACTTACAAGTAGTGTTAACACAACGCGGACAACACGAACAAGGTGCTTGATATAGGGTTTGATTTGCAGGGCAATCGGATTCCGGACACACTTGCATCGTACACATTATGTTACAAATTCTAAATGGAGTGGGGCTTAAAGTCACCTCCACAATTTGAGCAAAATAAATTATTGCAATGAAAATAATAAAAACACTTATTTTCATGTTTCTTGCTATTACTTCGAATAATCTATAGTATAAGTTGAAAGGTTTTGTTTTTATGAACATTGGCAAGTGATTAACATTCAAATTACACCGATAATAATTGAAATATTCTTGCAGTTAAAAATATATTTTTAATTTTAAGAAACATATATGCAACAATAATCGCTAGTAAAAGAAATTACAAATAATTTGTGATGTGTCAAAATAAATGTTCCTTCACATATTAGGTGTAATATTGAATTTAAAAACTAAAATTTCTGGAAAAAGATACATAAAATGAATTAAAACGTTTATTTTATAATTATAATTTAAAACATGTTTGTTTTTCTAATGAAATCCAATTCTTGAATAATAATTATTTGTTGACAATATTATGAACTTCATATATTTTATAATAATTAGAGGTACAATAAGTTCAAAGTCAATTCGAACGTTATTAACAAAACTAACCCTTCACAGAAAATAAAAACTTATGCATAAAGCAGTTACATAATGTTATTGGAAAACATAATCACATAAAAACCTATAGCCGCAAACAATTACTTCAAGAGTTAAAGAAAGCTACTTCTTAAGATTTCGTATATTGTGCCAAATATCAATTTGTGTTTATGGGTTGTGATGTTATAATAATTCCTAATATCTTTAAGAAGCAAACTGGTATTCTACATAATACGAAAAATATTATAAAATATCTATTTTTAACACTTGCGGTGTCGATTTCCACTTATGCTTTTCTATGTGATTGTAATTCAGAACACCATTAGAAACCATAATCACATAACAACCTATAGACGCAAATTGATATTTACCACAATATCTAAATGTTAAGAAGTAGCTCTCTTTAACTCTTGAGGACTTGAGGTAAACGTTTGCGGCTATAAGTACTTATGTGATTGTGTTTTCTAATAACATTATATCATTGTTTTATAAATAAGTTTTAATTTTTTACGAAATTATATAATAATAATAATAATAATAATTGTCTTATAATAAATAACGTTAATTATAACAGCGTTGGAATTGAGTTAGAACTTATTTATTGTACATATAGATTTATATTTTTAAATCATTTATTAATAAACTGAGGCCAAAGTCTGATATACTAATTTTTGTTAAACTGTACTGATTTCATTAATTGCAATAAATATTCCCGCTCTAAAAAATTTGTATTAAAAGGGAATTTTCGGCGCGTATGCTTAATGCTCATAGATATTTTTATATACAGTTTACTGTGGCTGCACATGAAATATAAAAATAAATATTTTTTAACTAGAAGCAAGTTTTTAATACGTGGAAATCAACATATTTTATCTCATTTTTGACAATTTTTTTAAACGTCTTAAGATAATAGATTTGAACTAAATACCAATCGCCTCATCTATCTAACATCTGGTACAAAGCGATATTTCTCTTAGTATCATTTAAAAATATTCCAAAAAAGTCACACTGTATTCAAAAATTACATATTATTTTTGTTGCAATAGTAAAAAACGATGTTTTACAAAGAGGCTCTCACGATTTAGATGTTTATACTTCTAATATAAACATTTTAGAATAGGTTGTTATATATAATCGACTTTAGTAAAATAATTTAGGTTGAATATATTGACAATAAATGTAATGCAATTTAATCGATTTGTATTGTAAAACCTGCTTGTTGTGCATTGCTATGAAATTTAGGAAATTTAAGGGGCCGAAATGGTATGTGAACTTGCTGCAATTAATAATATTGTAAGTAATGAATAAAAATAATTAAAAAATATCCACAATCAAATACATCTAAAATATTGTATATTAAAATTTAAAAAAATCCTGAATTATGTATTAGTAATTTAATAAATAATATGAATTAACAATAACTTGTACAAATAGTTAGATAATATTTGCATTACATATCTTAATCTAAATTGCGCAAAAATAAATAATACAAAAATGACCTATGCGTAGTAAAATTAATAAGTTAGCATGGAAAATTTCCTATACAAAATTTTTACAAGTCGCGATTACCTACATATATAAAAAAAGTAAACAAGTAAGTAATGAAATTACAATAGAATAAAATACAATTACTGATTAAAGTGCAAGAATAGTGCAAATTATATTAAAAAAGAATGAAAAATAAATAATCCACCACAACAATTTATCTGTCTAGTAACGGAATTGACTTATAATTTCTAAGCCCGAAATACTTAGGCTATCAAGGTTAAAACTTTAATAGAACCGAATAGTTTTATATGATACATAGTTGCGTAATATAGTTCGGCAAGTAATTATCTTTGGTAGAAAAGTTATACATAAGTATTTTAAGTATTTTTTTCTTATACTGCATATATATTGTAATATACCGTTTTTTAATAACATTTTTGAATTTTTATTACATTTTGAATACAATTTGTCAAAAGTTACATAAAAAACTTCATGTGTCTAACATTATCTAAATCCGTCTATATAAAAATGAATACAGTAAACAATTTACGCACAAACAATAATTATATTACTTTTTTAATCTTAATAGTTAGGTAAGCTAATTGCAAATAGAATTTTTAATTTTCAAAGTAATATGATAAGAAAATTATATAAAAACGCATTTTTTTACGAATCTGATATTATTAAGTAGATAATAATGCAACTAATTGTGTTAATTTGCTGTTTGTTTTGTGGCGTTTTCAGCCAAATTCATGATGGTAAGTAATAAATACATATTGATAAATGTTTTATTATAAGCAGAGCACAGATTAGCAACAATATTTATTCTTGGCGGTTTTTGTTAAAAGTTATTAAACATAAACATCTTTTTCGTATAAATTGATCGGAACCATCCGTTGAAATATTGCGCATATTTCCTATGTGAAAAATTCATTCATCATTCAAAAATCTAAAGAGCAAAGAAATCCTATACCCCATTATGTCTTCCTTGCCAGTGCTGACAATGAGAATATTAATTGCATTACTGTTTAAATTGAAGAAACGACTTAACATTAAATTAATAAGATAGTAATATACCAGCAATTAGCAAATTTAAAAAGTTGTTGTCTATATATAATAATAAATTAGAAGTAAAATCTAGTAGCTTTTACTTAATTCATAGAAATCTTTCAGAGCGAATCGTTAGTGGAGAAGATGCCACTCCAGGTGCCTTTCCGTATCAGGTTTCTCTAAGAGACGTCAGTAGTAATAGGCACTACTGTGGAGGTTCAATTATTAACGACCAATTCGTGCTCACTGCGGCACACTGCCTCGAAAGGTAACAAAAATAAATATCAAAAACCAAAATGAGAATTAACCGCTTTTTGAAGTTCCATAACGGGTAAAGATAAAGTAGTCTAATCGTAAGCCATATATCCTACTGGAATGTATAATAGATAATAAAGAACAGTTTTTCTATTATTTGCCATTTTTAAATTAAAGCCATGCATATTAAATTGATACTAATTAATCTAAAATAGTGATTTAACTATTACTAATTATTTAGAGAGACATCAAAAATCCACACAAGGTTTGATTAGTTTCAACTTATTTCTCCAAAACGTAATAGTAGAGAGAAAAAAGGATAATATTTGAAAAGTAA
The DNA here is from genome assembly GCA_030264715.1 of Adinopsis sp. GC000173. Lineage (NCBI taxonomy): Eukaryota > Metazoa > Arthropoda > Insecta > Coleoptera > Staphylinidae > Adinopsis > Adinopsis sp. GC000173. Next base: position 12,409 of record JARJDW010022323.1, on the reverse strand, counting down.
ATTTTAAACCGCAATTAGATCGGGCATCGGACTAAAGAACACTTACTAGTTCTAATTTATAAACCAAAGTTTATCAATTTATTTTATGCTCATCGGCTGCGCATCAAATTAATGCTAGTTAAGGGTAATTTTTTGTAGCTTCTTGCATTAGTCATGCGAATATCCAACGTTAAACTGCAGTTTAAAATCTACTTTCATATTAATTTTGATTAGTTATTTTTCATTTAGGTATATAAATTATATACTTGACTACGCTTGCGTATTTAATACTTTATTCGTTAGTTTAACTCTTAACACTTGTAAATTAGGATAGCTGGGTGTAATTATAATATTATATGCTACACCATTATTCTTATCATTGTCTCCAGTGATTACAATTTACGTTAATACATTTTCATCTCTTAAACATAGTAAATAGATTCAACTAGACCAAAACTCATACGAAATTTTTGTTCAGAATATAAATACCTACAATACATTTTATTCAAAGATAAAAAAATAATACAGCCTATACATTTTTTTTAGTATTTCCTGGAGATTCTTGGACATGAAATTTGAGTATGTTATTTTCTTTATTGTTTTTTCTTTTGGATTTTCCATCAAATTGTCTATCGACTTTTATCATTATTGCTCGAAGATGTGAATAGAAGTGCGTTCTTTTCACATTTTAGAACAATGTCAATAAAACTTGTAAGGAAAATGCCAAATGTCATAAATAAATTACTCAAGCAAGTAAATCATAATTAAAATTTAATGTTTAATAATCTCGGGGAGTTTCCAAAAATAGTAAATTCTATAGATAATATTTTCCAATGTACTTTTAAACAGAATGGACTGTATACCAAGTTAATGTGCACTTTAATGTTTTAAAAACCTATTAAATTCTTTTCAGCGTTAAACTGTACGTAGCAGTTGGTAATAATCTATTAGACGGTCCCTCAGAACACTACGCAATTGAAACGTACCATTCGCATCCGCATTACAACCAACAAATAATTAGTCACGACATAGCACTCTTAAAAACTGCCACTCCGATTGTATTCAACGCAAACGTGCGTCCGATTGAGTTAAATCGTGCAATCAATTTACCAAATGGTGTCGAAATGATACTGAGCGGATGGGGTAGCATATCCGCCAGCAACCAGGTAGTGCCTAACGCACTGCAAATGCTGCGAGTGCGACATATCCCGAGAATTCAGTGCGGTTTACGCATTGGTACAAAGTTTCACGCATCGAAAGTATGTGCGTTAAATAACCGTGGACGGGGTGCTTGCTTTGGCGACTCAGGAGGACCGTTGGCCTATAATGGCAAGTTGGTTGGTGTCGTTTCGTCGTTGTACGGCTATTGCGGCGCTGGTTATCCGGATCTATATTCCAATGTGGCGTATTATCAGAATTGGATTAAACGGCATCAGTTTTGCGCCCAGAATAATTTAAGTGTGATACAAGCTACTCTTTGTAATTATTATAAATTAATGCGATTGCTGTAAGAAACTGTAAACAATTAATAAAGATGCCAAATATTAGACTTTAGGTAGCTGGTTTGGCCAGATTGGGTGATAATGGGAAAGTTTAGCTGTCTGTCTGGCGAGGGACACGGAATAAAATAAAACCTCTTTTATATGAAAATTGTAACGTACCGAACTTAGTTCATCTTCAGTCATTTATTGTGATCATAAGTGAGATTCGGGATTAATGAAGTCCATGAGGTGATTGACATGTTATGCTAGCGCATCGTTTTTCACGGATCTCATTAATCCTAAACCATACTTACGATAGCATTAACCGCCTAAAGATAAACTAGAATTCTTTTATTACTTTTCAACATATTCTTAATAGCAGACCACTGTGTGAGGCTAATTAAGACTTCAGCAATATCGCAAAGATTTTCTTGATGTGTCGATTCTTTTTGGACAAACATTTACCTACTTACATTTAATACACAAAAAAAAACGGAACACGAATTAAAAATTTTTCATAATAAAAATTATGCTACTTCATGTTACTACGAAGAAGATTTGACCTTAGTCGGATTGTCGACTCAAAAAATCAGAAAAAAAAACCAGATAATATATCTAGCAAAATTAGGCAAAAATTGGTATTCATCATATTAATATTCAAAATGCATAATAATTAAAATAGCTAAGTAATTGTATATTTAAAAATTCATTACCTCAATTAATTTCAAAAACTAATTAAAAAACCGGGCTGTAAATACTTATTACTTTAATACTTTAAATTAAATTAGAAAAGAATTAGAAATAAATCATCCACCACAAGAATTTATGTGTCTAGTAATAGAGTTAACTTATAATTATTTAGCCCGGAATACCTAGGTTATCAAGGTTATAACTTTAATTAGGCATTCCAAAATATGTCATTTTAACTACTGAGGTACAACCTATCAATCTAAAATATAATTTTTTTACGACAAAATGACCTTAATTTTTCCTAAATACCTTTTTACGATATTCTCTGGAAAGCCTAATAGAACCAAATAATTTCAAATGTTACATAGTTACATAATATAATTCAGTAAGTAAATTATATTCAGTAGAAATTTAGTTTTGCGTAAGTATCATAGTTTGAGTAATTTTCTCTTATCCTGTAAACATATTGTAATATACCGTTTTTAATAACACTTTTGAATTTTAATTACATTTTAAATACATAATTTGTTAAAACTTACAAGTTACATAAGAAACTTCATGTGTCTAACATTATCTTAATCCGTTTATATAAAAATGAATACAACAATGAATATGAATATTAATATAACAATGAAACTATAATTATATAACTTTTTTAATCTTAATATGATAGTTAAGTAAGCTTATTGCAAATAGAATATTTTTAATTTTCAAAGTAATATGGTGATAAGAAAATTATATAAAAACAAGAATATTTTCACATATCTGATATAATTAAGTAGATAATAATGCAACTAATTGTGTTAATTTGCTGTTTGTTTTGTGGCGTTTTCAGCCAAATTCATGATGGTAAGTAATAAATGAATATTGATAAATGTTTTATTATCAATAGAGCAGAGATTAGCAACAATTTTCATTCTTTGCAATTTTTGTTACAAGTTATTAAACATAAACTAGCTTTTTCGTATAAACATCTTTCAAAATATTGCGTATGTTTCCGATGTGAAAAATTCATTTATCATTCAAAAATCTAGAAAGCAAAGAAATCCTGGACCTCGTTAGTCTTCCTTGCCACTGCTGACAACGAGAATATTAAATGCAATACTGTTTAAATTGAAGAAACGACTTAACATTAAATTAATAAGATAGTAATATACCAGCAATTAGCAAATTTAAAAAGTTGTTGTCTATATATAATAATAAATTAGAATTAAAATCTAGTAGCTTTTACTCATTAACTCATAGAAATCTTTCAGAGCGAATCGTTGGTGGAAAAGATGCCCCTCCAGGTGCCTTTCCATATCAGGTTTCTCTAAGAGACGTCAGCAATAATAGGCACTACTGTGGAGGTTCAATTATCAGCGACCAATTCGTTCTTACTGCGGCACACTGCCTCGAAAGGTAACTAAAATATAATCAAAAACCATAAAAGAGAATTAACCGCTTTTAAGATTCGATAACAGGTAAAGATAAAGTAGTTTAAGCCATATATTCAATTGTATGTATTAACAAATAGATAATAAAGAATGGTTTGGATATTTTTTTACCATTTAACATTTTTAAAACAAAGCCATGCATTTTAAATTGTTACTACTTAATCTAACAATAAAATAGTCATTCAACTATTACTAATTATTTAGTTCGCTATCAAAAATCCCCATAAAGTTTGATTAGTTCCAACTAATTTCTCCAGAAAGTAAAAGTGGAGAGAAAAATTTTCAAACTACAATATTCAAAAAGTAGATTTTAAACCGCAATGAGATCGGGCATCGGAGTAAAGAACACCTATCTATATATAGTTATAGTTCTAATTTATAAACCAACGATTCGAGCGATTTATTTTATGCTGATCTGCAGCGTATCAACGTCAAACTGCAGTTTAAGATTTTTTTTATTAGTTATTTTTCATTTAGGTAAACTATATACTTTACAACGCTTGCGTATTCAATACTTTAGTCGTTAATTTATCTCTTAACACTCGTAATTTAGGGTAGTTTGATGTAATTACAATATTATATACTGCACCAATATTCTTATCATTACCTCCAATGATTACAATCTACGTTAATATATTTTTATCTCTTGAAAATAGTAAATAGATTCATCTACAACAAAACACATACAAAGTTTTTATTCAGAAAATAAATACCTACTATACATTTTATTCAACGTTGTACATAGGAAAATATAAAACAACCTATACAATTTACAACTCTTTAACATAAAATTTGAGTAGATTATTTACTTTATTGTTTTTTTTTGGGATTTTCTATCAAATTTTTCATCTACTTTTATCATTATTGATCTAAGATGTGAATAGAATTGCATTCTTTTCACATTTTACAATAATGCCAAAAAGCATAAATAAAATCTTCAAGCCAGAAAACCATAATTAAAATTTAATGTTTAAGAATCTCGGGGAGATAGTAAAAATAGTAAATTCTATAGATAATATTATACCCAGTTAGTGTGGACTTTAATGTTTTGAAAACTTATTAAATCTTTTTCAGGGTTAAACTGTACGTAGCAGTTGGCAGTAATCTATTAGACGGTCCCTCAGAACGCTACGCAATTGAAAAGTACCATCCGCATCCGCATTACAACAAACAAATGCTTAGCCACGACATAGCACTCTTGAAAACTAATAAACCGATTGTATTCAATGCAAACGTGCGTCCGATTGAGTTAAATCGTGAAATCACCTTACCAAATGGTGTCGAAATGATACTGACCGGATGGGGTAGCATATCCGCCAGCGACCAGGTAGTGCCTAACGCACTGCAAATGCTGCAAGTGCGACATATCCCGCGATTTCAGTGCGGTTTACGCATTGGTACAATGTTTCACACATCGAAAGTATGTGCGTTAAATAGCCATGGACGGGGTGTTTGCTTTGGCGATTCCGGAGGACCGTTGGCCTCTAATGGCAAGGTGGTTGGTGTCGTTTCGGCGTTGTACGGCTATTGCGGCGCTGGTCTTCCGGATCTATATTCCAATGTGGCGTATTATCAGGATTGGATCAAACGGCATCAATTTTGCGCCCCGAGTAATTTGACTGTGGTACAAACTATTCTTTGTAATTATTATAAATTAATGCGAATGCTGTAAGATGCTGTAAACGATTAATAAAGATGCAAAACATTACGTAGTTTGGTTTTGTCAGATTGGGTAATAATCGAAAAGCTTAGCTGTCTGTCTGGCGAAGGACACGAAATAAAATAAAACCTTTTTAATAGAGTTTAAAATATTAGTTGCTAGCTCTTGGTAAACCTTTATTATCATTTATACATTAATATGATTTTTATATGAAAATCGTAACATCTCGAACTCACTTCATCTTCACGCTTTTATTGCTATCATAAATAAGATTAGGATGTTAACCCAGTGCACCGTTAATCACAGATGTCATTAATCCTGGACCATATTTGTGATATCAATTAATGCCTAAAGATAAACCGGAATTAGGTGCGAAACATTACAGTTTTCATTTATAATAAATTTCCTTTTATGACGTATCTCTCTCGTCAGACAGACAACTAAGCAACTTTTCTATTAAACTTGACCGTTACATGAGAGGATGTCAAACGTTAATACATATAAAATACATAAAATTTATTTTCAGATGTGCAAGGTTGCTTTATTTTGCTGAATTGTGGCGACACAAAACGGAAAATGAAAGCATCGTCTTTTATAATTGTTCAACATTTTTTAATAGCAGACAAACATACCTATACCTACTTACATAAATAGAGAAAAACATCCATATAATATATCTACCAAAATTAGGCAAAAACTGCATCATAGTAATATTCAAAATGCATAATAACTAAAATAGCTAAGTAATTGTATGTTTAAAAATTCATTACCCCAATTACTTTTAAAAACTAATTAAAAAACGGCGCTGCAAATACTTATTGAAATTATTTTTATATTATTTTGAATATGCAAAATAGGTGTAAGTATATAAACGTGAAAGAATGCTTATACTAAACAGAATTTTAGCCAATATGGTTAGAAAAATATGTCATATTTTAGCCATCATTTTCATATGTTCCATTATTGTAGAAAAGGTAAGTTAAACATTGGAAAAAGATATTAAAAAATACTGAAAAAAAAAAAAACTTTGATAAAACGATTAAAATGATTGTCATTTCCAATAAGTAGACTTTAAAAAAAATTAAGAAAAATTTAGTAATGTTAAAGATAATTATAAATCTTTTAAAATTTTAAGTCTACAACAGGCCTCTTTTATAACGCTAATAAAAGCATGTAATTTAATGTTATAATCTATATAATTTCGAATTAAATAACAATATTAGTTAAATGAATCTTTCAAGCATCTTACATGCATAACATGTACTAAAATTTATTATAGTATGTTGATTTCTAGGCTGATGCATATAGAATAACTCTCATAAGTGTGGACAACGGTGCTACTAAACAATGCTCAGTAAGTGCAGACGATAAAGTGAATAGGTTACGAAAGGATGCAGCCAAATGGATGGACATCAAAGTCAAAGATGCAATCTTAACATACAATAATCAAGTATTGCAAGATGGGCATACATTGGGTTATTATAACATAACGGAGGGTGCACAAATATTTTTAACTATTATATAAATGTTACTTTATAAAAATAGTTCCAGACGATATCAAAAACAATTATAAAAGTATAATTAATAAAAACTATTTGAGTTGTAAATTATTCTTTAAGGTAAATAGGTTTAAACATTTGTTGAGTATTGTTGCCATCATTTGGTGTACTGTTGATGAATAATTTAAAAAAGAAATACTATTATACATCGTCATCATCAGAGCTAATCTGACGATTGTTTTTCTATTTAAATTAAATAGGTTTAATTGACACGGCTTTTTTAATTAAAAATAAATAATAAAAATTAATACCATTATGGAATAATATTTTTTAAAGTGAATAACAAATAACTTATCTCCGAGGTTATTTCGACTACTTCGTATTATAATGTAACAGTAGATTGCGCACTAGGTGAAAAAAGGAGAGCAAAGAGCAGAGAGAAAGAAAGAGTGCAAATAGGAGAGCAAAGGGCAGAGAGAAGAGCATCTCTTCAGAGAGAAATGAGAGGACAAAACGAAGAGAGAGCAAAGAGCAGAGAGAAGATAATCAAAATGTACAGAGAAGATAAGAGAGCAATTTGCAAAGTGACGTGATAATGTAACCTACCTAGGCACACTATACGCGATCAGACAGTAGCATAACTTACTTCCTTGTCGTTTTCGGTTGCCTTTATAATGTGTTTGTGGGTGATGATGTCGTAAACTAAATCATTACGATTTTTAAAAGACGACGACGTGCACGATACGGGAATATGCCAATACAATAAGAGCGCCGTGAAATGCAATGCACTACCCTACATATTTTTCTACTTACATAAATAGAAATTGAGTTTTATACTACCGGGCGAAAGAATGGCGCTTTACTATGTTTTTAATAAAGTAGTAATTTATTGGAAAAAGATTTTTGTCATCAGGTTACTATTATAATTAAACTTCCGTATCGTACCTATCGTACTCCTAACTATGGATGGCAGTCAGGACAAACACACTGAAGAAGAATGCAGCCATCGGCTTCGTGACATGAATCTTTTCACGTAGAGGGTAATAGATAAAAGCAGTACTTTAAGATTATGCCAGCAAAAAATGCTACATAAACGATTCGGGGAGAACAGATTTATGTACTTCCAACAGAAATTAGTGTAGTTATACTAATTTTCGCTAAATACCTGCTAAATGAAAGTTGAACAGTTCGGAGCAACTAGATTTTTTTGTATTTGAATATCAAACTGGAATTACTATAGCTACACCAATTTTCAGTAGATAATAAAAGGCAAATGCAAGTTGTACGATTCGGTGCTGCTTCAGTTTCTGCGCTTGAGTATGGAATTCGCAAAGTTATGGAATTTTTCACTAGATAAATGCAAATTGTACGATTTGATGCTGCTGCATTTTTTGTACTCCAATATCAAATTGAAATTAGTACATAAATACAAATTGGATATTTACAAAAACGATCCTAAATCATTGAAAATTTATAAGTGTTACTAGTGCATGGATCCATACTTTTATCAGAAACTGTATATTAACTGAGGTTCTGATTGCCGTATCTAACCCACGTTAATTGGCTATTTGCTTGATGTCACAAAATCATTATTAATCAACTTTTGCTTAACTTGGTGCGTAAGCACCGACGTAATATCGTTCAAATAGAGACGTTTGTTTGCGGAAACTATAAAATTATCTATTTTCTTTCCAAAATTGTGAAAGATTGTATTATATAATACAAAAGTGAATTCGCGTATTTTATATCAAACGTTTAAATACAAATTTATCAAGTTCAAGTAATCTGTATATGAAGAAAAAAGTGGACCTATATTTAATAGATATTGTGCAAATTATTGGTAGGTAATTTTCCTATATACATCGAAATTTCGCACGAGAAACTCGACCCTTTCAAGAATTATTTTAATAATCTGAAAGTTTTAATGTAATTCAAATAATGTGTACATCGAGAAAAAGTGTACCTATATGTATTTATAATAATTATTGGTAGACACAGTCATGTAGGAAATTACCTTATCAAATAATTGCAAATAAGAAATTAAAGAAAGTAAGAAATTATAGAAGGCGTTTACCATTCAAAAAAGGCATATAGTTTTCGACGGTCATAAAATGTAAGGTAAAGATATTGGAACAAAAAGGGCAAAAACTCAAAATTTTTATACCTGTAGCGATAAGGTTATTTCTTACATGACTATAGGCACTCTTTTAATATGCATAGAAAGTTTGGACGACAAACTCGACACATTCAAAAATTATTTTAGTAATCAGAATATTTTAGCACACCTGTATGGTTGTAATATGAAATATACACTGATGATGACTGAATAAGTCGAAATATATTAACTAACTAAACTACTCACTAATTTCTGAATCTACCAAGTGTATATTTTATATTACAATTATATGATAACATTATGGTTCACCGCGTAACTACTAACAATATCATTAACTACACCTGTGTGGCTTTACAAAATGTTTTTAATTCAATTGAAGCAGCAATAATTGTAAAATATAACGAACTTAATAAAGTATTATGTGTTTTAAAGCATTATATGTAGTTAAAAAAATCACGTGGCACATTTTTTGTACGCAATTTCATTTGAGTGTCGCGATATAAAATTAACTTAAATAAACGTTAGAATTAATAAGTGCATTTTAACTACAATGGCATTAAAAATATTTTTTTTTGCGTTTTATTCCCGCAATCGAATATGAAAAAAGATAAAAGTTATCTTATCAACATTTTAATAGTTTTCACACCTACATAACAAGGAATAATCAATTCAGCGATAAGTATGTTTCAAAACGATCCAATTACAGAATACAGCGAAAATTATTATGGTGAGATTTGCAAATAGCTCTAAAATGTGAATTGTCTTATTATTACAGATCGAGAATGTGAACGAGAGTACTATACAAAGATAGTCGAAAAAATCAGTGGAAAATTGACTGAAGATAACAATGAAGACAGCAGCAAATATATCAGGTATACATATTTAAATTTAAATTCATTAAGCGCATGGTTATTTCTTAATTTAGAGATGCAATCAGAGATTTACCTCAAACATTGACAGTGAAACGTAATGTCGAACAAGAATTTAGAAACCGTCGAAACATCGATTTTGATAGGCAGCAAAATAATGTTACGACATGGCTTCCTAACCTTCATAAATACTGGTCTAATTTTAAAGAGTTTGTTTCCAAGTTTCAATTATGGAGTAGTCAACTTCGTTTAATTGAAGGTAAAAATGGATCATCGATATCAGCATTTTTCCATTTCTATCGCTGGTTGTTTGGGATGAACGTTTTTGCTTTTCTGCTATCAAGTATTTTTATTGTTTTGCCACAAATACTGAAAGGTATTTCCAACAACGTTAGTTTTAGTTTTTCCGACTTATTTTCAGGAGAGGTAAGTATCAATAATAATAGGTATTAGCTAATTAATTCAATCAATCAATTGTTTTTAGGGGTTTTTTGAAAATTCGCTATTATTTTATGGCTCATATTCAAATGGCACAATTAAACTGATCAATTTCGATTATAATATACCGCAAGCATATTTATTTACAATGGTTTTAATCTACTTTACGGTTTTTATTATTTTATGCTTAAGGTTAGTCATTTTATAATTATAATCTCAAATTTGTTTTATCTGAATATAAGTACAATGTGCGGCGGAAATATGTTCTAATTTGAAGTGATGCCTATTTATGATTTAAAATAAGTATTTATAGACTGCATCTATTCTAATTAGGAATGGTAACGGAAACTTTATTTTGCACGCAATATGTCTTCGTGCTAACTAAAAAAATGTTATTGTAAGCTCACTGTTACGACTACTATATATGTAATAACGAATATCACCTTATAGACGGACAGATATTTCAAAAAAGTGAGAAAACTAAAAATTTGAAACTTGGTTAGATTTCAAGTGTTTTCCATGATTTTAGCGCGTAAACACGTCTCATTTCTTGGAATTTCGTAACGAACTGTGAAGCGAATTTTTCTATTCACATTCATTATCACATATTTATAAAAAAAACTACCCTGACATAACATTTTTATGCAATTTAGGAACATCTGATTGGATTTCTCTTCAACACAGTTTAATCTTTCACCTGACCATGAGAACACCCTAGATATATTTTGTTGACAATATTTAATGCAGTTTCTAACCTTTTTAGGAAACTAAAGAGTATTTTTTAAATAAGGGATTTATTTTTGCTGTCACCTGTATATTTACTATTTTTAACAACCAATGCTCTGTGCGTAAAAATGTTATACAAGTCGGTAATTTCTTAAAATTATGATAAATAATTACATAATCGTTGTAGTTAGACGCTTTAAGAAATCACATCAAAAACCCTAGCAAGATAAGTAATTTAATAGAATCATTCAAAAATGTTTCTTAGTTTATATACCTAGATCTCAAGTACTTACATTTGTTTCAGAAGATAAATTCAATTGATTACTTCTGTTTTAGCACAGCAAAATCATATAAAACCAACTTCATTGAAACAAAAGGTGGCTTCCAGACAACATTTGCTCAAAAAGTTTTCACTGGATGGGATTTTAAGATATCCGAAAAAAATTCTGCAGAATTAAAATCGAAATCTCTGGGAAATGATCTAAACGTAAAACAAACCGATTAACTAATACCACATTAATCTCTTGAAATCGTTATTTTAGGAATTATTAGAAGAGTTGTCCAACAAATCAACAAAAGTTGAGCTCAAAGTCAAAATTCAAAGAAATTTAATCCATTTATTATTCAATGTAATTGTGCTATCAAGTGTTGCCGGCATTGCAATCGGAATTTGGTATTTAAAACGTGATGTAAATGGAATTGGCACAGCAGTGGTCATAAATCTGATTATGTATGTACTTCCTTTGCTATTTACACTTCTGCTGAATCTGGAGGCATTCAAAAAGAAGAGCACAAAGTTTTTCATAAAACTAGCTAGAACGTTTTTGTTAGAAGCCGTCGTAATTGGTGTTGTCATTGGATATTGGTTATATAATCCTGCTAAAAAAGAAGATGACAACGAAGTGGAAAACAATGTATAATTTATTACAATAGATATATGAATGGTTGGTGGGAAAACGTTGTGTGTTACAAATCACAAGTTCATTAATTCAAGTGGATCTATTTCAAAACACGGCAGTGCATTATAAGTGGGGCATACAACTTATTTCCAAACTCGAGCATTTACACTGCAAAAAAAAATTTTTTTTTATTATAAAGATGTAACATACAACGTTCTTCCATTGAAACGTACAGTAGATGCCGATCAAAAAATGCATGCAGGACCGAATTAGACAAGTTAGGCAAATTTATATACAGTGCGTTCAATAAGTTCGGAAACACCCTTTTATTTTGAAAACGATGCTTTAATTAAAAATTCGGAACACGTAGGTCGATTTTATTTTTAAAAACGCATTTGATAGTGATATTCATTTTGTCCTTCGAAGTGCCCATCATGGTCTGCCGATGGTCAACTTTATTTTTTTAAATGGAACCCCCTATTTTTTAATTGAAATTCTAAAGATCACAACATTTTACGTCTAGTCTGTTATTTGTACGCAAGTTTGATTTAAGACATCAGAGATACAGCTGGTGTTTATAAGTCCGGCAACATCCTTTTATTTAGAAAACGATAAT